>PVKC010016249.1:0-20930 GCA_004027635.1 Crocidura indochinensis
GGAAGGAAGAAAGGAAGGAGGAAGGAAGGAAGGAAGGAAGGAAGGAAGGAAGGAAGGAAGGAAGGAAGGAAGGAAGGAAGGAAGGAAGGAAGAGAAGGAAAAGTCGGACAATCCTGAGGACCAGCTGTTGTTTTTCTTGAAAAGCTGTCTGCTGAGGAACTTCCTTGAGATGGCCTGGCGGAGACAAATGTTCTGTCCACACTTTAAATGGCAGCTGGTTATTAAATGACTCCCAATAGAGAGAAGACTTGCTATTGACACTAAAGTAATAGAAGAACCATGCAGAGCAATCAGGATGGGGAATGTGAATGAAAAATCTTTAATCTGAAATTACTGCTGTCAGGGTTATATTATAAAACATGAAAGTTGCATCTGCACTTAGAATGAATGTGTCCCCAAAGCCAAGTTTCTCATAAACTGCATCTTGCAGATACATATTTTATACATAGACTTCCCACTTTTCTATAAATCAAAAGGAACTGTGGCCTATATTAAGGAATTAAAAGGGGGTCATCTCTCCTGGCATGGGTGTTTGTGGAATAGTATTGGGGTGGGGGTGGGGGGTTCAGTGCAAAATGAACATTGATTTCCAAAGTCTGGCAGAGAATTGAAAAATCTTAACCTGGTATAGTGATAGCCACGACAATGGTCCATTTCCAGCTGACATGAAGTTATATCTTGTAATAAGCAGTAAGTGAGAAAAAATAGGGATTATCAGATCATATAAGCAAGCTAAATTGCCTTTCTGACACACTTTTCCAACCAAATATAAATTTTAGTGGCTGTGTAGTTTTTGTGGACTTTAAAAACCAGTCATAATCCTACAAAGATGATTTTACAACAAAAACATTCAAATCAGCTCTATCCACTAGGCCATATAACACACACATTTGAGAACAGGAACATTTATCCATGAGGTAGTCTAGAAACTCATTTGTTAACCACACCTGGCTCATCTTTCAAGGACAATTATAAAGCAAATGTGTTCTGTTTCTAGAATTCAAGAGGTCAAACAGCGCTAATATTTTAATTTTCCAAAAACTGTTAAACATTGACTGGCTCAGGGAGATGTCACATGCTGCAAAGACTCAAGTGACCTTAACAAACAACTGCTGTACTCTTCATATTGTTGATCAGGCCTCTGACACAGCTGTTGTTTGAAAGAGATAAAGTGATGATTATCTTTTGATCAGTACTCTCAGTACTTGGTATAACAGATTTGTGGGAAATAAGCAAGTAGATAGCAGCTTCACACATACAGGCCAAATATCTGTTCCCTTTAGCATAGCATCATTTACCCTGGGAAATCCTCAGAAATGGACCACTGTGCTCTTGAACTTTTGTTGTACCAATGTCTAGAATAAATTACATCATACTGTTATTGTAATCAAAATAATTCTTACCACAATTTTTGATTTATCTACACCAATTTAGAAAGCAAAGGAATTTATTTACTTCTTCCCAGCTTACCTGTATATCTGGCTACATCCACATCTGGTGAGAGAGTGGAATTAGTTTTGGGAATGTAGGGACACATGAAGAATTCTTCTAAGTGACTCAGAAGCTGTCTTCCCAGCAAGGTTCACTTGGTTGTCTAGAGGTGAGGTGGAAAGATATGTGGAGTAGGAGTTTGAGACTGGGTGAAAACACCAAACCTCCAGACTTCTCTGTTCTGGTTTGAAGTATGCTAGGGTTTGAGTTTGACTACTGTGGTTGTCATATGATAATATTTTTTTACTTCATAGTCAACAGGGTTGGAAAAGGCCATGATATTCTCTAATGTTCCACCTTTGTGGGTTCCTAATTCAGCCCTTATTTCTGAATTTCAGCCCTACATTTTTTTCCATCTTTCTCATAATGGGTCTGGGACTTCTCCAATACAGCCCCCCTTTTACCCTACCACTGCCACTAACTCCAAGTAACACATTTCTCCCTAAATAAGGAGCTCCCTATTTGGATATACCAATAGGCAATCTAGAAGGGAGAGGAGGCAATAAGGACAGACCCCTTCCTGTTTGCTTCCTATCTACTTTATGTTAATGGTAGAATCACTTACCTCAGCTTGCTGCACCCCAACAGGGATAGCTGGTTCCTCCACCAGCACTTGATTTGGTTGTACCTGTTTTCCCAATGCTCACATATTTCATTCTTTCCTTTGAAGCACTAGCCTCAGCCACCAGCAGTCCTTCTCAGAAGACCAAATTGCTTCTTCTCCAAGCCATGAACTGGTCATTGTTTCTGCCTCTTCCCTTTGTTCCCTGGCCTTTATGGTGGTCACTTGCTCTTTTGCTATTGACTCTGCAGTGGTGACTTAGTTGTCTTTTAAATTCTTCAGTGAATCTTCATTTTTCTCCATTACAGATCCCAACACAGTTTCTCTCTTCTGTAGGGCCTTTCTCACAGGGAGATATAAAAGCTTAAAACAACTTTGCTAAAATATAATCCCAGATCACAAAAAAAAGATAGAGAATGGGGCAGCAATTAATATATTCACAGAATTAGGCAACCATTGTTCATGTTTAATTTCACACAAATTTTACTGAAAAAGAAACAAAATACTCATCAATCAGCTCTCACACCCAAGATTTGCTTATCCCTGAAAACCTTTCTTCACCTTCTAAACAGACTCTTCTATACTTTACCTAGAAGTAGCATATAATGGACTGAAATATATTTAATGCAAATTCCTATATTGAAACCCAGCATCTGGTGAGGCTGTATTTGGGTCTGGGACCTTATAGAGAATCTTTGAGATGAACTAGGCCATATAATGGAGTCCTTATCTAAGAGCACTATGATCTTTGGAGAGGGGGTAGTTATTATGGATTTGGGGGGAGGCACTAAGATAGCTAAATTTTATGAGAGCAAGATAAAGCTCAGAATTTGTTTCTGGTAGATGCCTTAATGTCAAGCTCTTGTTTGGGACATCAGGAGCATAATGGAACCACAGAATAACATGAAAAGTTGAAAGTGGGGAGAAATAAAGTCCAGGACAGGCTCAAAGTCAAGTTTTGACAACATACTGTGATAACGAGAATAAAAGACTGTGCTCCTGCAAAACTAGCTTCACCAAACCCATCTCTTCCTTTTTTTGAACATACATACAAACATACATACTACATCCCTTTCAAATGCAACTTCTGCTTGCTTCAAATGTCATTTCGGTTGGCCCTTTTAGAATAAAGAGAGTTCTATGTGTTTCAACTGAAATCACCTTAGTTCATGAGTGTTCCGACTAAATCTCCCTGCATCTCAAAGCAGTTTCATGGTGGATCAGAAAATACACTGAAGATTGAACTCATGACTTAGAGATAAGAAAAAGAAAACTAAAGCTCTTACTCTATATAGGAAAAGGCAAAAAAAAAAATCAAATGCTGGGGCCCGGGAGATAGCATGGAGGTAAGGCGTTTGCCTTTCATGCAAAAGGTCATCGGTTCGAATCCTGGTGCCCCATATGGTCCCCCATGCCTGCCAGGAGCAATTTCTGAGCATGGAGCCAAGAGTAACACCTGAGCACTGCCGGGTGTAACCCAAAAACCAAAAAAAAAAAAAAAAATCAAATGCGTGAACATTAAGACAAATAAAAGGAGATCATTTAAATGACTATGACTTAGTCTCCTAAATAATTCAGTAAGGATGAAAAAGAATGTTAACTGATAGCCCAAACATTCAAATTTATTGTGTCTACTTTTCTAGCTGCTCAGAATCCAATGACCATGGAAGTCTGACATAGAAAAGTAATTTGTGATGAGAACAACCATATCCTAGAAACTCAAATGTGCAGTGAAATAACAAAATAGAATTTCTCCAAGATGAGAAAGAGCACAGTGTATTTATACATGATTCTCTAGGTTCAAACTCCAGTATGAGTTTGCTCCCCCGAGAATGTAAAAACATGTTGATAATTTTAAAGTTACTCCACCCCCAAATGCAAGGAATTTTCTTCAGCTTCACAAGAAATCTTCAATGGAAAATGGAATATTAGATTTTGGTACTTTTTTTTTAAGAATACTTGTCATTTATTTCTACATTATTGTGTTTAGAAGTCTTTGCTACCTTTAAAAATATACTGTACTTGCTTGGCAAACGCAAATACTTTGAGAGGATATCCCAGCAGAACTCATTGTGGTTAGAGGATTTTCTATCCTCTTGTATTAGAGAAAATGATGCTGAATCTCATACACTTAACAAATCAAAAGGCAACAAACATATGCAATTAAAATGCCCCATAGTAAATAATCACCATTATTCCACCAAGAAAAACAAGCTCTTTTATTTATATAACACATTTTGCTATGCTCCACAAAGGGAAGAGAACATTTTCATTGAAAACTAATATCCTACCCATTCAGTTGCAGCTTCTTATAGATTTTAATACTATTCTAAATTCTACTTGTTTCTTGAATGTGAAATCCCATTAGTCATAAAGGAGAGTTAGGGGTTTTCTCACTGATCTATAGAGTTTTGGGGGGATGGGAAATCCAAGAGAATCAAATCATGTTTACCAGAATGAAAATGCACAAAGAAAAATACAACAGCCCCAGTAGTGAAAGCACTGATACACTTTGTATAGGAATATATCCTATAAGAATAGAAAGAGTTATTTCTTCTTTGCCACAAGCCAAACCAGGCCTCCTATTCCATAGAACTATGTGAAATGCAAATAAAGCTCTCATCACCAGAAAGAGAATAGAGTCAGTCTACTAAATCTTTGATGGGCATAAACTTGTAATTCATTTCTGAAAGGCCACGGGTTTGGGATATTAAAGAATTAAAGAGTATTTTGAATCAGTGGCTAACTCTGATGTCTCAAGATGTATTTATTATTGTCTCTGACATATCACTCATGTTATTATTACGGCACATATGTTTAAGTTTGTACTGGTTCCTTGTAACATAGTTTTAAATATTTTAGAGGCATACTTACCTGGCAGGGGAGATTACCATGATCACAAAGGTGGTTTTTACAGGTGAGGTTTATCCGTTGCACTCTGGATGTACTGACCCCTGCGATTTCCCCAAATGTGGGAAACTCGACTGCATAATTTGTGGTAGTGGGGGACTGCATCCGCGCTCTCCCGTGAAAAAAGAGAAAAAAAATATTTTAGAGGCTTGGAATATATAGGATAGATCGGACAAGCAAGAGACAAGGGTTATTCTTAAGAGCCTATAATCAAGGTAAAGAAGATATTACAAGAATAATATGGAACATATCAAACGGCAACCAAATATTTACTGAGCTTTGGCACAGTCATGTGAATGATATTGTGTATCAGTCAATTCAGCCAAGTCATGTGTGATAACAAACCACCTTGGATATATCAATGACTTACAAATGAACATTCCTGTTTTGACAACCACAACCTGCCTGCTCAGGGTAGGCAGATATCTGCCCCCCACAGTTCTCATTATCACCAGAAAGAATTTTTCTTCCAGCAAGTGGAAAAGACGGGACAGTGGTATAAGCACATGTAAGTCTTACACGTAAGACTAGGCCCTAGTCCTTCTCACTTTCATTGTTCTTGACCCAGAGAATTTGAGGATACAAAGTTAAGTCCTACTCTCTGGAGTAGGATTTTTCAGTAATGTTTAAGATATTAAGATATTAATGTTTAAGAAATGTTTAAGATATTATGTATATTTTGGAAGCCAATAGGCACTTACCAGAGACCAATGGGCTTGATGTTTCCTGACACAATGAGGAGGGCCACATCCAGTATGACCAGAGACAGAGTCACTGTGTTCTATCTAGAGATCCATATAGGGTGTGGTTGATGAAGACTCTAGTATGATGCCATGGTCCTTCGTTTGCTCTGCCCACTAATTCTTTGGCTGTGTGCCTCTTGCTTGCCATCAGAGCCTACGTTGATTTTGGGTTTTCCAGCTCCGTGCAGCATTCTGGCTGCCACACAGCCCCTGCCCTCAGCACTCGCCAGTTCTGCCCAAGTTCTTTAATCCACACCACTCAACTCCGCTTAAGGAGTCCCCGGATGGAGCCTCCAAGCACCTGGACCACATCTGCTCATATCTCTCAGTCCAAATCCCAGCCTGGCTCTGCTCCTCGCGCACAATTGGCAGGTTTCTTCCACTCTTTCTACTACTGGTTCAAGCTACCTAGAAAAAGCAAAGATATAAACAAATTAATTGGGGGACATGCATTTTCAGATCAATTAAATTGAAAACACAAGGCCCAGCGAGATGGATACTAACACTGTAATCCAGGAACTGGTTCTTTGCACTTTGCACAGAGAATTCTCTGAATGGGATGATTTGGAAAGGGCTTCTGACAACATTGGGTCTGGGTTCAACAGAATTGAAGGAATGAAATGAAAATACACATTACTTATTTTAGAATTATTATGAGGGTTCAACAAAAGTATAGTTTGCCTTATAGATTGTCAATTCTGAATTAGTCTTCAGCACTGCATTTGGCCCCCAAATACTGCCAGGAGTGATGCCTGAGTCGAGAGCAAGGAATAAGCCCTGAGTACCATTAGATATAATCCAAAGAATACAAAACATGTAGCAATAATAATAATAATGTACATAGTTGCAACATTGAGATCAGATATGCATTATTTTCATTCATTATAAAATCTCCAAAGCATAGTCCAAATTAATAATAGCATTGGCATAATAATAAAATATTGGCATAGCTCTGATACCTCACTAGTCTGTTTATAGGTTAAAAATCAGTCAATTGAGAGTTACAGAAGCCAAGAAAGCATATGATGCATATTCTTAGTAATAGGGAGAGGCAGTAAATCAATGCCATTTTGAGCACATATTTATTGTAAGTTCTCTGTACCATATCTACCCTGCCTTTTATTCCTGATAGTTTCAATTCACATCTGGATGAAAAAAGTCTAAATCTAGGTTTGAATTAAGAATCCTACCTATCTATAGATTTCAAACTCTGCCCAACAAAACAAGGGAGTAGAAATTAGAAACAAATCAATTATGATTCTCTTCTGCTTTCTTAGGTGTAAGTGAAAGAATCTAAACAAAATGGCATAGTATGAAAGTTACGTTTGTAGAAACTCATCCCTCTTACTTTTCTTCTTTAAAAGTAAATAAATAAAAGGGAATTTATTATATTACAGTCGTCCTGAAAGGCAAGATGTAATTTTTCCTGCCTAATATATGAGGGCTAATTTACAAATCATTTCCAACTTTCCTTAGAGTTTTTCTTTATACCTGAGAAAGCAGCATTTCAGGTAAGTTTGCGAATGATGTGTCCTTGCATGTTGGGCAGAGCTGGTTTCTGCAAGCTATGGTTTTAACACTGGCCAGTGTATTGGGGCTGATTCATGAGGGGGTGGTGAAAGAAGCCGCTGAAACTGGTGTTACCATGGCACTTAGTTTTTTAGTAAGAGTTGTTTCAGGTTTCTATGTGGGACTCCTTCCAGGAAAAGGCTTGAAGGCTTGTTTTAAGATCTGCAAGGAAAGGGCCAGGGGATTAATTTTTCATATGCATTAAAGATGACTATAACAATGTGTTTCTTTACAAGATTAATAAACAGGAAAAGGCAAGTGATCAAAATGCAACCATAATTATTACTAGAATCAGAGCAGACTGCTACTTAAAACTACAAGACACTATCATTACAGGCAAACTTTTTTCATGTCACCATCAATTTAAAATGACTCAGAATTTTTTCAATAAGTGGCCTCCACTTATTCAAGTTTAAAAATGACATCATTAAAGCAGTGACATATTTCCCCATTCAATAGTGATGATAATAATGATAGGATTAAAGTGTGTCTAGGCTCAAGCTATTGTTTGGCCTTGCTACCAAAGGCAAAAAAAAATTACACAGTAAACCAATAATTACAAATGTAAGATCAATTTCAGATTAAAAGTCAAGATCAAAATTATGAAGGAAGTCTGCGGTGGTGTGTTTAGTGCTGATTGGAAAAAGGTACAAGTAATTTCTAAGATTAGTAGAATATTCATCATTGCCCACTAATAGTAAAGACACAGTAATTCACTTGAAAGGATGCTTTGACTTAGGACTCCTTGGCTTTGAGATAACTTACTTGTTAAGCAGCATAACCACAAAATAGTGTCTACAGTGTAATTTTCCAGAGCTCACTTCATTAACTATTCTACAAACATATTCAAGTGAAGTTCACCTGCAAGTTCAAAATGTTGGCAAGTTGAACATCTCAAATGATTTTTTTTGGCTCAAACCTTGCTTTTTTTCCATTGCTTTAATCAAAATCCTTTGACAAGGTATCAATGGTCTATACTTAATATTTAAATTCCTATATATTTAAAAAGTGAAGTGATAGTATATTTATTTTCAGGGGTGAGTTTCAAGGATGGTAAAAACTGGATTTGAATGGCCAGATAGAAAGTTTTGTCACTCAATAATTCATCTGGTTCAGGGAAAGAATGCACGTGTGTGGCTCAAATATCTCTTTTTGAAGCCTAGTTCTGTTGCTTACTGACTGTAAAACTGGGGGGAAAGTATCTTTCTGGGCCTTAGTGTAATGATATATGAAAATGGGAGTAATTATGCTTGCCTACCTAAGAGCGGTTTTATGGGTTTAAATTTGTAGTGCCAGAAAAATGAAGCCAGACAGCATCTGGTCTACATGGCACCAATCCCTGGTATCCCAATTGATTCCTAAGCACCACCAGATGTGATCCCTGAGCACAGTAGGGTGTAGCCTAAAGCCTCATCCCCCCCATCAATCAATGAAACAGTCGGTTACTGCACTTAGCAGTAGAGGGGTCATGCAAAAAAAAAAAAAAAAAGCAGGGCATTTAATCATTGTGTGTGGTAGGATCATCATGATCACTCTAGATTGACTTGATCTATCAGTTATTGAACCTCTTCATGTCTTGACCTTAACTATGAGTTAGTAATAGAAGCCATCTTACAGCGTCGGGATGAGGATTGAAAGACAGAGGTCATGGTCAACCCCTTTACAGACACCCGTAGCATCTGGGGGCCCGTGGGAATTGGAAGCACTTAGTTTGAAGGGTTTCTCAACTTCTCATCCCAGGACTATCATGAATCTGTGTAGCAAGATACTGTCTCTTTCTGTCTCTAACTTTGCTCTTTCCCTTATAATGTGGGGAGATAGTGAGCTAGAGAGGATGAAATGACTCTGAGAGGTATGAGAAGCTGTAGGTAAAGGAAGTTTCTTGCGGTCATGCCCATGAAGAGATGGATCTGCCTACTTGAGTAAAGGGGAAAGAGTACTTCACTCAGAGACATGTCAGGAAGAGCAGTCCCTAATGTATATGTATTCTAACTTAATTCTGAAATAGGAGTTTGGTTGTCTTAAAATTCTCAGAGCTGGAAAGAGAAGCTGGTTTGACACTGGTTGATGTATGATGGTGCAATTCAGTACAACAGTGGAACTTGGGAGCAAATGTGTTGATCAGAAAAAGAAACAGAAGATACTAGAACAAATAGTCCCCAGAACTCAATGTCTGACCACATTGAAGGGTCTTTCTTGCATGTGTAATACACAGCAGGAAATTGGGTATTCAGAGGACAGCCTTCATTTGTCTACGGGGCTCGTGCCTCTTCCATTTAGTAGCTATTCATTTTTCAGAACCTTTATCCATCAAAGTCAGGAAAGAAGCAGAAAACATAAGAATAGTTGAGGAAGCTTTAAAGACAGAACCCTGGGGCTGTGGCAAAGGATAGAACAGCTCGTGGGGTGTTTGCCTTACACTCAGTCAACCCATATTGAATCCCCAGCATCCCATATGGTCCCTGAGTCCACCGGAGGTGATTACTGAGAGCAGAGACAGGAATTACACAGTACACATCCAGGTATAAACTCCCCCCAAATAAAATAAAGGCCAAAGTCCATACTATGGATCAGAGCTTAGCTATATGGCCATCCAGCTGCAAAAGTAATCAGTGGATGGGTTCCTTTCTGTTTAGGAATACAATAAAATGGGAAATGGGAATGTAAATACGCATGATGCTGTTCTCACTGAGAATTATAACTGCCAAGGTACTTCTCTTTTTCTTTTACCAATATGTAGATGATGGTTTATAATATTTTAGATGGATGAGATAGAGAAGGAATGAAACCAATGCATTTTTCTATAAAGCTCTAGATGATAACCGGTTCAGCTCTGTGGGATAGAAGAAAAATAAGGGACTAGTTTCCATGCAAAGGGACATTTCTAAATAACACCCCAAAAATGTTAAACATTTTAAAACTATTTAAAATTTTGGGAAAAAAATATTCTGAGCTCAAGTACCTAACAAAATAGAACAGATGGTTGGGTGTGGCCTGTGAACTAAGTTTTATAGTCCCTAAACAAGAAAATTTCTAAGAGAAAAAGAGCTGCCCAAGTTCTTGTTGTTCAGAGTCCTTTGTAGACCTTTGTTTGTCATTTATTTTTGGTTTTTGGGCCACACCCAGTGATGCTCAGGGTTACTCCTGGCTATGCGTTCAGAAATCGCTCCTGGCTTGGGGGACCATACAGGAAGCTGAGGGATAGAAGTGCAACTGCGGTCCAACCTAGGTTAACGCCTGAAAGGCAAATGCCCTACCACTTGTGCCATTGCTCCACCCCCCTAACCAGTTTTTGCTTTGAAAATTTTCAGGTAATTCATGGAGGCAGAGGTTATATAATATCTGTTCTTGTAATCATGAAAATTATGCAGAGTGAAACAAAAGATGACATTCTAAAAAAGAACACTTACTATATACTGAATAATAAGAGAGGAAATTTTAGATTATGGTTCAAAGTATAACAAATCTGTACATCCTTAAGAACACATTTCTGTGTTACAATGCATTGCTATATCATGTTAATATTTTCTAGCCCTCTCTCTTTTTTTTTTTTTTTGGTTTTTGGGCCACACCCGGTGACGCTCAGGGGTTACTCCTGGCTATTCGCTCAGAAGTCGCTCCTGGCGGGAACGGGGGACCATATGGGGAACCGGGGGATCGAACCGCTGTCTGTCCTAGGTTAGCGCAGGCAAGGCAGGCACCTTACCTACAGCGCCACCGCCCGGCCCCCTCTAGCCCTCTCTTTATTTGTGCTGGCTACTTGCTGATATTTAACTGATAATCTCCCCTTTGTGAGGCCTGCTTAAAATAGCTCCCTTTCCCTGATCCTTAGATCACTGTGCATTATGAACTAGAATAAGACTACGGGCAGGGCCCATGCAGAGACACTCTCCTTCTGGCCCTCAGCTTCATCAGCTGGAACCTTAACTGGATTCTTTGTAAAGGAAGCACTGAGAGAAGAGTTATGTCTAGGCTCTCAGATCCTCCTTAACTCTCACAGACTCTAGTATGTGCTCCTCTGCCAACAATTCCACAATAGACCCAATTTAAAATGTAACTATGACATACTACCTCCTTGCAAAAAAAAAAATCATCCAACATCCCAGCCTGGAAGTACCACCTCTTTACTTAAACAGACAGAAAACACCCCGCAATTGCATCAGTGGAATTTTGCCACTTTGTGAAACACTGTCTCCTGCTCCCTATAAAGTCTAATCAATGCAGGAAAAGGTGACTGAGAATGTATATTATTTAAACTCTAGCCCCTCCTCTGTAGTTCACCTGACAAATTCCTCAAAAGTGGGGAGCAAGTACTCTTTGGTCTTCATATGCAGAGGGCTGTGCTTCTGTATAATTCTCTAATATTTTGTTGCTTCTCAACTAAGGTGATATCCATTTGTTTCTCCTCTGTGTCCAGCCTTTATGGTCAGGAAGTGACAGTAAGTAAGTATGACGGTGAGAAACCCATCATATCATGCCTTGCTAAGCTTCTTGAAGAACCATTATTCATAGCTTTGTCAACCATAGAATCTTGATTTAAAAATACTTAAGATGTTTGTGCTTCATCAAATAAATTGTTTCAACATATAATAATGTTTCATTCATAAATTTATGTAAGCACCATTATTACAAACATGCTTGTAGTTGGGTTTCAGTCATAAAAAAGAACACCCCCTTCGCCAGTGCAACCTTCCCACCACCAATGGCCCCATCTCCCTTCTCCCGTACCCCTGCTGTTTTCAAGACAGGCACTCTATTTTTCTCACTCACTACAATTATCATGATAGTTGGTGTAGTTATTTTTATAACTGCACTCACCACTCTTAGTGATAAGCTTTATATTGTGAGCCAATCCTTCCAGCCCTCATCTCTATTGTCTCTGGGTATTATTATCATACCATCTTTTATTTTTCTTAGATTCCACAGATGAGTGAGGCTATTCTGTGTCTATCTCTCTCCCTCTGACTCAGAACTCAACATAATAGTTTCCATGTCCATCGATGTATAGGAAAATTTCATGACTTCATTTTCCCTGACAGCTGCATAGTATTCCATTGTATAGATATACCTCTGCTTCTTTAGCCACTTATCTGTTTTTGGGCATCTGGATTGTTTTCAGATTCTGGTTATTGCAAATAGAGCTGCAATTAACATAGGCATAGAGAGGGCATTTTGTATTATGTTTTCGAGTTCCTAGGGTAGATTCCTAGGAGTGGTAATAATGGTTTTCTTATTGTCTTCTCACTCTATGTGGACTAAATCAGCACCTATTTTTTTTCATTTAGAACAAAAATTTATCTCAGGATTATTTTTTTAGGTAAGATTTCTGTTTGTCTTTTCCTTCTGGGCTGGTTTTATTTGCATAGTCAGGAATTTGAGATGTTTCATATTTTCTCTTTCACTTAATAAGCAGTAAGGGATATCATTTTACTTGGTACTGATAAACCAAAGTTGACATTTTGAACTAAAAATGTTTTTTCTGCATATCTATTTATCAGCCTCTTTTCAAAACAAACTTACTTCACAGGGTAGTCAAAACTGATTAGAAAAATACAAAATTAACTCAGAATCTCTATATATGCAATTATCTATAATGCAATCTACAATTGTTTATAATACATTATTATCTACAATATAATAATATAATACAAGAACCTGAGGGTGTTACCAGTTTCAGGAGAATTGTGATGTAACAGTAACTTACACACCAAGTATCTGGGTCTTTCAATCCAAGGAAGGCATCATTTTTTACTTTTAGCTGATGTTGAGCTGATTGTATAAGCCAGAGAGGCAGCAGATACGTTAGAGAAAGCTTTGACTATAAATAAAATTTTAGAATTGGATCACTGTCTATTTGATGATTTTGTGTGTTATGTGCCAGACAGAAGACTCTCTATGCATTTATTGTTCTGGGATGAACATTAGAAACTTTTCCTTATTAGATCATGCCTTTGATCCAATCTGTATGCAAAGAGGGGAACAGAAAGATATCAGAAGAATTGCTCCAACGTCTGGGGGCCTGAATCCCACCCACAAGCCCTGAACTCTGAGCATCTGTTAGAAACATTTCAATGGCCTAGGTGAGGACCAAACATACCACACACACAATAGCTCCTTGTGCTTACATAGACTCTGAATTGCTCTGGGTGGTTTGTGTTTCCTTTATGTTTTTTCAAAAGTGCCGATTGCTAGTGAACTGACAGCATTTTATAGAATCCAAGTAATGATCAGCTTCAAGACTTGATCAGTTGATATCTGGGTGAGCTTGAACTGAAGGTGACTGGGATGGAGAGGTATAGAACTGTTTTTGTAAAACCAAGATCACTTGTGGGTCACTAAGAATTTTACAAGATAGAGCAAAATAATGAAATACAACTTGAAATCAGGTACACCACCAAAGAAAAGTAAATAGATTAAGAGAAATAGAAGAGAAAGCTATCATCAAATTAAAGATGATTCGATCTGAATGATTCCCTGCTTTTACATCATGAAAAATACAGCATTGATTTACACATGGAAAAGTGATTTTCTTGCTACCGTTTTTTTAAAAAAAAAAAAAAAGAATCACTTTTTCATGTGTAAATCAATGCTGTCTCAATACAAAAATAATATATTTGAGTTTTCTTTCAGATTTATTTTTGTTTATTTTGTGCAGGGCCACAACCTGCAGTGCTCAGATATTACTCTGTTCTCTGGGTTCACTCGTGGTGGTGTCAGGGGGTCATCCAGAGTGTTAGAAATAAGACTCAGGTCTGCTAAGTGCAAGGCAAGTGCCAAGTGCAATGTAATTTCTGCCCCCTTGAGAGAAAATATAGAGAGGTCCTTCTCACATAACTTGCAAAGATATTATGAAATATAATTCTCTCACAGCAAAGGTTTACAAAAAAATGCCTATCATGACAAAAGGCATAATTAAGAAAAATTTTAAGACCTTGTTTTAAATTAGTTTTTCAGGGTTTTGTGTTTTTTTTTTTTTTAGTTTATTTTCATTGCAGTGACATTGGTTTACAAGAGGATATATTATGGTTTTAGGGGTGTGATGTTAATATATCAGGCTCACCACCAAATTTATTGGACTCTTTACCCATTTGCCTACAGCCTTCAGGAGCCTTGGTTCTATGGCCGGAGACTAAAGGTTTGTTTTCATTGAACTGTTTCTTTCTTTGTTTCATTATAGACCACAAGTAAAATTATTCATTATGTGTCATTCTCCTTTTAACTTATTAAATTTAGCCTAACTCCTCATGTTGTAGAAAGAGGCATAAGATATACTTTTGGTAGAATTGTCATTTTTATATTGTGCTGTCTTTAGCTGGGTAGTGCTCACTCATGGCTCTGTACTCAAGGATCAACCTGATGAGCCTAGAGTAGCATATATAATGCCAGGGATTTAACCCAGGTTAGCACATGCAAGGCTACCCACTATCTTATCTCTCCAGTCACAGAACTGTCATTTAATATATTCCCATCTGTTTATTTCTGATTCCACTTGTTTGTAGAGTGTTGTTTTCTTCTTAAAGATGCCTTTAGTTTCAATGTCTAGTGGTGAGTGCAGTTAAAGAAATAACTACCATAACAATGTGAATGAATGAGGGAAGTGGAAAGCCTGTCTAGATTAGAGGCAGGGGTGGGTTGGGGAGGAGGGAGATTTGGGACACTGGTGGTGGGAATGTTGCACCAGAAAACGGGGGTGTCCTTTACATGACTCAAGCCCAACTACAATCATATTTGTAATCAAGGTGTTTAAATAAAGATATTTAAAAAAAGAAATTTGAATGTAAACCTTCCATCTCCTTTGTTACATTGATCCCTAAGTACTTCATTCTCACTGGTACATGCATAAATAGGATTCTTTTCTTGATTTGTGTTCTCTTCTAGCTCATGGTTTGCCTATTTAAACAGCTATTATATATACATATGTATATATATAGTAGCCTATCACTCTATTGTTCTTTGTTCTAATTTTCTTTTCTTTCCCCTCATTTTGAAAACTGATTTATTTACAGAATACAAAATTACAATTGCAGAATTATAGTAAAACAGAATTACAGAAATAAAGGCATTCAGAAGTATAGCTTAACATCTCTCTCTTTGTATCAGATTCATTGCACCTACTAAAGTTGCATTCTTCATTTTTTATTGATATCTTTATTAAACACCTTGATTATAAATATGATTGTAGTTGGGTTTCAGTCATGTAAAGAGTACCCCCCTTCACCGGTGCAACTTTCCCACCACTAAAGTCCCAAATCTCCCTCTTCCCCACCCCACCTCCCACCTGTACTCTAGACAGGCTTTCCACTTCCCTCATTCATTCACATGGTTATGATAGTTCTCTCTTTAGTTATTTCTCTAACAACACTCACCACTCTTTGTTGTGAGCTTCATGTTGTGAGTTGAAACTTCCAGCCCTCCTCTCTTTGTCTCTGAGGATAGTTGCAAAAATGTCTTTTATTTTTCTTAAAACCCATTGATGAGTGAGACTATTCTGTGCATATCTCTCTCCCTCTAACTTATTTCACTCATCATAATAGATTCCATGTACATTCATGTATAGGAAAATTTCATGACTTCATCTCTCCTGATGGCTGCATGATATTCCAAGCTCTATGTGTATTGTAATTATCACCTGCAATTAGATATATAGTTACTTCTTTCCTAATTGGATACTTTTTCTTCTTAATAATTGCTGTGGCTAGGACTTTAAATTATATTTTAAATAAGTGCTGAAAGTGGACATACCTGTCTTCTCCCTACACTTTCATTTTTTCACTCTTACATTCATAATGGGTGTGTAGTATGTTGAATATTCATAATGGTTGTGTGTATGTTGAACATTCTTCAATCCCATTTCATTAAATGAATGCTGATTCATTGAAATATTTCTCTATTTATATGATCATATTTTTGTTGATAGTATATCCTATTAATAAATTGTATGTTAAACCATCTTAGACTTGGAATTTTTTGAGAAGTTGGAAGAATTTGATTTTTCAAGAAGTGTAGAAATTTCAGCTTTTTGAGCAGTGTGGAAACTGCTTTTATTTTTGTTTGTCTGTTTGTTCGTTTGTTTGGGGGCCATATTGGTGACACTCCAGGGGTACTCCTGGTTATACATTCAGAAATAGCCCCTGGCTTGGGGGTTATTTAGGATGCTGGGAATAGAACCAGGTCTGTCCTTGGTTAGTCGCATGTAAGGCAAATCCCTACTGCTGTACAAATGCTCTGGCCCTTAGAAACTGATTTTTTGAGAATTGTGGAAACTTTAGTTTCCTTGCTGTAATTGGCCTTATATTTAAGCTTTATATTTATTCATGATACTCAACCTTGAGAGATTTTATCATTTAAAAAATTCATCCATTTTTTCCAAATTATCCAACTGGTGATGTATAATATACATAATATACTTATAAGTTATCTGTTGCAACTTCTCCCCTTTCATTTATGATTCTATTAGTAAATTTTCTATTCCCATCTTTCCCCCATCTCTTTCCCTTCCCTCCTCTTTCCCTCCCCCTTCTCTCATTCATGAGTTAAGCCAAGAGCTTGTCAGTTATATTCCTTTGAAGAACTAGAGTTTGGTTTTACTTATTTTTGGTATTGTCTTTTAAATTATTTCTGCTCTATATTTTATTGTTCCCTTCATTCTGACTTTGGACTTCATTTGTCTCATTTTCTTGTTTCAAAATGTAAGTCTTTATTGCTGTGAACTTAACTCTAAGTACCATTTTGGCTATGTTCCATATGCTCTGATCTCCTGTCATCTTCATTTTTGTTTCCAGGAAAAATTTTAATGTTCTCTTTTATTTCTTTGCTCATGCAATAGTTATTTAATAGAATTTTATTTAGTATACACATGAGAATTTTTCCAGATTTTTTTCATGGTTGAATTCGTCAATCTTTGTGATTATATTAACATTTATTTTGTATCCTATTGAATATTCCTTAAAGTTTCACTCTTTAGTGAAGATGGAAGTTCTTTAAGTGGAACAGCCTATAAATGTCTATTAAGCCTAACTATTCACTTTCTTGTTTCTTTGTTAATTCCTGTCTGGCTGACCTTTATCCTGGAGAGAGTGAAGTTTTAAAGTCTCATATTCATCATGGATGGAGGGAAGTTAATGTTGGTAGCCATACTGGTGCTGGAACATTGATATCCAAAACTCAACTATGAATAACTGTGCAAATCATGGTGTCTTCATAAAAATTAAAAGCTTATAAAAAGGGGTCCGGGAGATAGCATGGAGGTAAGGTGTTTGCCTTTCATGCAAAAGGTCATTGGTTCGAATCCCGGTGCCCCATATGGTCCCCCGTGCCTGCCAGGAGCAATTCCTGAGCATGGAGTCAGGAGTAACCCCTGAGCACTGCTGGGTGTGACCAAAAAAAAAAGCCTCCTACTACCATCAGGTTGATGTTAATATATCTTTCAGGACCATTGATATCTGTTTCATATGTTTTGATACTCCTTTCTTTGGCACAGAAAAGCATCTATTTCCCCCTCCTGATTAGTTGTTCCCTAGTCATTATAAAATGTCCATCACTGCTTCCTATTACCTCTTAGCTTAAAAATATTTATTTCTGTCGCCTATATCATTGTTTTTCAAGCTTATATTCTAAGCCTATGTTTATCATTAAAGCACAAATGTGTCTCTTGGAGAAAACAGATTGTGTGTGTGAGTGTGTCTATGTGTATGTGTGTTCCCACATTCATCCACTCACTCACTGTTGTTAGCTGCTTTTAGAATTTCTTTAGCTTTGACTTCTTAATATTTTCATTATGTGTCCTTTGGGACTAATTTTACTTGGAACTCTTTATGCTTCCCAGATCTTCCTGTCTCCTTCATCAGCCTGGTGATGTTCTCAGCTAATTCTGCAAATAAGAATTCTGTTCCTTTTATTTATTCCTAGAACCCCCTACAATGCAAAATTCACACTGTCCCATTCTCTTCATCTTAAAAATTCTTTTTCTTCTGCTCCTTTTAATGGTGTCCCCTACCTTATTCTCAATGATCCACAGTATTCAGTTCCTGAAACTCAGTGGTTTTTGTCAGACTTTGCTTTCCAGGTTGAAGTTCTCTTTGTTGAAGTCCTCATTTTGGTTGGCATTGCTAGTGTGTTGCTTTGACATCTTTATCAAGGACTTTGCATAGCTCAGAGGCACTTGGGGGTTCTTAACTACATTTTATATTTTCTTATAGTGCAGGGTTTTTGTGGGGGGTGCTGGGTTTATTTTTATTTTTTGCATAGGAACACAGCAAAATATGGGATAAATAGAAAGGAAATACCTTTCTATTTTCTGGAAATAAAACCAACTACAGACTCCAGGTATACTAAGTTGTCTAACTCCAAAATTTTTCTCTGTGGTCCCAGTAAAAGTTCTTCAAAAGGTTGTCACAATCAGGTTTCTGTAATTAGAAATCCTGGGCTTTGTACAGATCCTATGTTGAAGTTAGGATGAGACTGGGCATCTACTGGTTTCATCTCACCATTAGGTGGCAATGCATGGAGTGCCACCCTAAAAGCAAATTGTTGCTTTTACCAAGTTGTCAGGGTGTCATATGAACCTACTCTGGAGCAAGCCAACGCCAGTGTAGCCTTAGAGCCACCCCTGATAGAAGGCCAATTTCTGGTGCTGGTGTAGAAAACCATGTTGATTCCATAGATGGAACCATATATGTATTATCACTTATTAAATTAAAAAAAAACACAAGAAAAGGGAAACATATCCATGTACATGGATCAGAAAAATCAACATCATTAAAGATGACCATCTTTCACAAAGTAATTTACAGACTCAGTGGAATTCATTAAGATTTCCATGACATTTTTAAATGACAAAGAAAAAAATGTTCTAAAATATCTATGGAACAATAAAGATAGCTAATGCGTGTAAGATTTTGTTTCCTGAGTCATCTTGGGGCTTGCTGTTCCCAGCAGCCTGGGTTTAGATTTCTTCAGCATTCCTACTGGCCTGTGTCAGAGGTGGGTCGAACCGTCCACAGACTGATTCCTGTTGGTTTCTGCTGGATATTGGAGGCACGCGGCAGTCATCTTGGGCCTTGCTGCTCAGTCTAAGATTGGATTTCTTCAGCATTTCTACTAGTGAACATGCCAATGAATACCACCACAACATGTAGAAAAAGCCACAATATAAGTGTGACAATGGGGAAACAACACAGACCAACACCAGGCAAAGAGAATGAAAATGGCAACTCTGATGATCCGAAAACGGCTAACCACCTAGTTAGTCTCTCAGATATGAAGTTTAGAGGAGAAATATGGTAGATGTCCTCAGAACTCAAAGAAAGCATAGAACAGAACACTAATAAGAATCAAAAGAATATGAAGATAGAAATCAGAACACTCCGAACTGAAATATCAGGTCAAATAATAGATCTGAAAAGCTCAGTAGATGAATTGAAGGACTCAACGGATAAGCTCTCCATCAGGGTAAAAGCAGCTAAGGATAGAATTAGTGAGCTGGAAGATGCGATGCATAACAACTTCATATAGCAGAAGAGATTGGAAAAAGTCTTAAAGTAAATGATCAGAAATAGAAAAATTAGTCAAAGAATGTGAACAGATAAAAATAGAAGTCTTTGATAAGCTCAACAAAAACAACTTAAGAATCATTGGTGTCCCAGAGGCCCAGGAAGGGGATCCATAGGAAGAAACAACAGTCAAAGACATCATCAAAGTAAAACTCCCAGAGCTAAAAACTGCATGCAATCAAATCCTGCATTCCCAAAGAGTACCAGCTAAAAGAGACCCCAAGAAAAACACCCCAAGACACATCCTAGTCATAATGACGAATCCAACATATAGAAACAGAATTCTAAAAGCATCAAGATCAAAAAGGGAAATTACATTCAAGAGAGCATCTTCGAGATTTACAGCAGATCTGTCACAAGAAAAACTCAAGGTCAGAAGGCAGTGGTGGGACATAATGACAAAACTCAATAAAATAAATGCTTCGCCTAGAATACTGCACCCAGCACAACTCACTTTCAGGTTTGAAGGAAGTATACATTGCTTCACAGATAAACAACAGCTCAGAAACTTAACAGACTCAAAAACAGCCTTAAAATAAAAACCAAAAGATCTCTTTTAAGACAAGACTAACCAACAGACACACCAAACTTCTACACAAAAAAGGGCACTAAATCCCATGACAATTCTTTCTCTCAATGTCAATGGACTAAATTAAGTTAAGAGACACAGAGTGACTAAATAGATCAAAAAACTCAACCTAACATTCTGCTGCCTACAAGAAACATACCTGAATAGTCAGAACAAACAAGACTCAAAATAAAAGGTTGGAGGAAAATCATCCAAGCAAACAACACCCATATAAAAGCTGAAGTGGCCATACTAATAATATCAGATGGTGCAAACTTTATACTCAGAAAAGTTGTAAGGGACAAAGAGGACATTTTATATTAATCAAGGGATATATACAGCAGGAATAAATCACTCTCCTAAACATATGTGCACCGAATGAGGGGCCAGCAAAATATTTAATATAATTGTTGAGAAATCTGAACAAGGATATCAATAAAAGCACAATAATTGTGGGAGACCACAAAATGGCTTTGTCAACACCTGATTTCAATCAACCAGACTGAAACCCAACAAAAATGTACTAGACCTGAAAA
>PVKC010016250.1:0-20912 GCA_004027635.1 Crocidura indochinensis
CCCTGGGACACAATGCAGCATAAAGGCAGAAAAGTCCACATCTCAAGAGAAGAGACGTGGGCCACGTGTACTCGGGTGCCATGTACCCATGCTGCACATATGCGCATTTCCTTTATTCCAGTTGACTTTTAAAGGTTTCTCCCAAATTGCCCCACATGGGGCTTTTTACCCAGGTAAGAGCCTGTTTGCTAAGGTGATTTTTAAGGGAAGGGTTGATGGTAGATGATGGTCTACTTTGATCTGCCTTCCTGGCCTTTGGAGCATCTTCCAATAGGAGGTCCATTCTTCTCTGGGTCTCCAATGGCATCTAGTAATAGTCTAATCAATGATGAAGCCTTAATTTGTACAGGAAAACATTCCTAATAAACAACTACATTTTTGAAGGTGTTGATAGCTAGTGACTATTAATGGCTAGATTAGATCAGGAGTAAAATGAGTTATTTTATTCTTTGTCTTTTTTGGATTCTTAAAATTGTCTTCCTTAAATAAGGTTTATATTAGAATAATTTTGTAGGGTAGTTAAAGTGATGACACATTTTAATTGTTAGAAAAACAAAATACATCAATACACAAAAAATTATCCTGAGTTGTATTTCATGGTCACTACATAATAAGTAACAATTTTTAATATTTTATGTATTTATTTTCTCATTGTTGAATTGGTATGCCAATTTGCATTAAAATGATGTTATATGAGTACTTACCACAAAGTTATTGAAGCTGTTATTTTTTAAGTATATTAAACAGTTAGGCGCTAGAATAAAATAGTAGAAAGTATATTCATGCAGTATACATATCAAATATATTTCTGCTGCCACCCAGTGGCTGCCCATTTTGTCTGTCTTACATTGTTTATCTAATCGGTTATATTACTTTTAAAGAATGCTTTATTGATCAATAAAATTAGCCTGTGCTGAAGAGGCAGTGACCATATAGCATGGAGATTAACCAACTATTAAACTATGTCAACAACAGAAAATCTGAAAAACTTTAATTGTTATTGATAGAACAGCACTAAGATGTTTGGGGTCCAGGAGGGAAAGTTAAAAATATACCCTGTTTGCTCCACAAATTTCTTTCTGATTACACCAGAGTCCTTAAACACTGCTGTGATTCTTTGGCAAGAAACATTTGCCTCACAATAGCCATCCTTTCCACCTATTTACAATGGATCTAGTCACTTTTAAGTACCTAAGAAAAGTTGAGCATGTGGCCAAATTGTGCATAGACATTCCCAGACGGCATAGACGGGGGTGGTGAACAAGTTTGACACAAAGAGCCAAAATTTTAAAGTGTGAGGGTCAGAGAGCCACACCACTCAGTGACCTGCCAAACAGACAAACACTCACACAAAAGCATCTAATTGTAACAATAATCTATTAAACACATATTGCATTTTGCCATTTTGAGTGAAGGTCAAAATCTGCAGTGATGGTGAGGATGTACTGCTTAGTTCCTCCACACTAAAAACTAACAGCAAGATGTGACACAACACACGGGTCCCCCACTCGCTGGCCCATGCAGTTGTTTCCGAGGGATGGGAGATGGAAGGATGCAGCCTGGGGGTGGACTCCGCCCTCAGAGATCTCTCCTCAGAGGTCCCTCCTCAGAAGCAGCTGAACAAAATCCAAACTTGGCAAAGAGCCACAGTATACAAAAGAATGATAAGAGGCAAAGAGCCGCATTCATTTTGGCGGGGAGCCACATGTGGCTGGAGAGCCGCGTGTTTGCCACCCCTGCATAGACATTCCCAGCCGCAGTTCAGTTGAGCAAAGGTAGGTAAAATGGAATGGACAGGTCTGAGAGCAATTAAAGAAATTACACAGACTATGATTTAAATTATATACATATATATTTATTTATATATAAAAGCATTCAATAAAAATTAAGAAATAACATCTAAACAACTTGCAATTATGGAGCAAAGTATAGAAAACAAGTTAACATCTAGAAAACCCAAAGAAAAGTGTGAAAAGCAAATGTGTAAATCAGTGCTTGCAAAGTTTCACAAAATGCCTTGAAGTAGGAAAATAGAGATAGACTATAAAATATTACTATAACTTCCACGATATGTGTAAAACTAAATAGAAAAACCCTCATTTTTTAAATATTATAGTGCATATACATGAGAAAAAATAGAAAGTTATTATTTGTTGCTGTTTTTCTTTTTGTTTTTTTTTGTTTGTTTTTGTTTTGGGGCCACATCCTGTGACACTCAGAGGTTACTCCTGGGTCTGCGCTCAGAAATAGCACCTGGCTTGGGAACCATATGAGACACAAGGAATCAAACCGAGGTCTGTCCTAGGTATGCCCTCAGAAATCGCTCCTGGCTTGGGGACCATGTGGGACGCTAAGGATTGAATTAAGGTCGGTCCTGGATCAGCCACGTGCAAGGAAAATGCCCTAGGGCTCCGCTATCGCTCCGGCCACACAAAGTTGTTAATCTTATGAAATATGTATGGTGAAGTATAGAGAAATATAATGAACACCGTCTAGTGGCTCCTTTTGTTTGTTTGTTTTTTTGTTTTGGGGTCACACCCGGCAGTGCTCAGGGGTTACTCCTGGCTCCATGCTCAGAAATTGCTCCTGGCAGGCACAGGGGACCATATGGGGCACCGGGTTTCGAACCGATGACCTTTTGCATGAAAGGCAAACGCCTTACCTCCATGCTATCTCCCGGGCTCCTAGTGGCTCCTTTTGGTATATCTTTTACTAGGAGCAGAACAACACAATTTGAAACTGTCCTCAGGAATATAAATGATCATTTCTGAATAGAGGTTGAGATCTCTCATCCTGAGGCAAGGCAAAATGTGGTCGAAAGTAACCTATAGGGCGTTTGACTTGCACGAAGCTGATCAAGATGGAATAGTGGTTCGAATCCTGGCGGCATCCCATATGGTCCCCCGTGCCTGCCAGGAGCGATTTCTGAGTGAAGAGCCAGGAATAACCCTGGAGCACCTCAGGCTGTGACCCAAGAACAACAACAACAACAACAACAACAAAGTCTATCTTATTTAGGAACTAAAAGAAACTGAATAAAAATACATTTGCAAGAACTTTGGAATGTTTTAATGTTGATCCTCAATGACCTCTGAAGAGGGTGGAGTGGAAAACCCTCAGGAATTGTAAAACCTCCATGAAAACATGGTGCCTATGGGTTATCAATTATGAAACAGAGAAGTGTGATTTTGAAGGTATTGAGAGCAAGGCATCCTATATAGTCCCCTGAGCAACAGCAGGAGTGATTCCTGAGCAGAGCCAAGAGAAAGCCACGTTAGTTGGGTGTGGCTCAAAAATAAGCAACAGGACTATATGAAATAAGAAATTAGTGAACCTGATATACATAGTACAAAGATTTGTAGTACATTGTTATTATTTCACTTACTAGAGTCTGACATGTAGTTGACTCTGAAAACATATTCAAAACGTAACTTGTATAGAAAATTTAACAGTGAAAGCCAGACAATGAATACCTCTGACACTGAATACCTATAACATATTACTCATAGGAAAAAGTATATGGGTTGTGACTTTGAAGACATGAAATAGTTTAATTTTATATTTTTTCACATAAGCAAGTGACATTTTTCCTCTCCTCTACTTATTAAATTTAATGTCAGTCTCAGTGTTTCTATCTCTTCCATTACCTTTTGAATTTATTTGACTTCTTACCCTTGGGCTATTACAGTTTGGAAATAGAAGTAAGCTTTTAATAAATTGAAATCCACTTTATGAGTTTTGAAGGACTTAATAATTATTTTCTATTAGCCCCATCACTCAAGATATTTTCACTTGAAAAGTTAATGTATCTTCTATTTAAAAGTCAAGTCACTAATTTATTTTCGAACTTCCTTTCTTCCCCTAAATCACTATAATAATATAATTATATATCTCTTAAATAAATCAGAAGTATGTATTTCTTTAAGTAAAATTCAGTCAATGGACAATTATGTGTTATTCTAATGTCCTTTTGTTTACATATACCTGCTACATGTACTATCCATTTAATAAAGTGTCAATATTTTTTGTACTTAATTCAGTTTTGCTTTGTTTGAGGGCCACACCTCACAGTGTGTGTGGGGTGGGAGGTTACTTTTTGGCTCTGCACTCAGAAATTACTCCTAGCTTGACTAGACAGTCCATATGGGATGCCAGGGATCAAACCTAGGTTAGTCGTATGCAAGGCAAGTGCCCTCCCCACTGTAATTTTACTCCAGTCCCTCATTGTTAACATTACTATGTTAATAATGTTTCTTGCATAATTTGGATGAGCACAAGTAACTTACTCAAAATGTTGGTTAATTGTTTGACACTTTTCCTCATAAATGTTTCTACAAATATACAAATGACAATTTGAAGTTTGTCATTGTCACTTTCTTATTTATTTCCCAGAAGTAAATGCTGAATTTGTAAAAGATAGTCTATTTTAGTTAGAGAAATAACTACATTGCGAACTATCCTAACAATGAGAATGTATGAGGGAAATAGAAAGCCTGTCTAGAGTACAGGTGGGGGTGGGGTGGGGAGGAGGGAGATTTGGAACATTGGTGGTGGGAATGTTGCACTGGTGATGGGGGGGTGTCCTCTTATATGACTGAAACACAACCACAATCATGTTTGTAACCAAAGTGTTTAAACAAAAAATATTATTTAAAAAATGTGTACAAAAATGTTATTGGCCTACATATTAGAAACTAGAAAGGCCATGAGCTGTAAATCTTTTCCAAATAAATGATAGCTAACTAACTGAAAAAAAAGGCTAGTCTATTTTAGGTGCTGGATACTTCAGCAATGTTATAAATTATAAACTAAACTAATTACATTTCTCTTTATTATAAAATATAGTAAATCTAAACAAATTAGATGACAAGTGAGGACATTTTTTGAGGTAGGGTAACTAGAAGGCCCTGATCTAATCCTATATGGATAGCTCTAACAGACTTTTGAAGAGAATAATTGATTTCCCTTTGCTCTGATTTCATTCTCAGCATAGTTATTTGAAATGAAGTAGTTTACTGAAATGAACTAGTTTCATTGTCTCCATTTTATTGTATTGCATGTTGGATTCATACCTGGGATCTTCCTGTTCCTTCTTCCTGATATAAGCAGCCTGATTTTTCACACTGTATGAATTTTCACTATGTTACAAGTGACATAGTGACAAGTGGATTTCCATCAGCATAAAGTACTTGCTTGAAAGAAAATAGTGTTATAAGTTTAGATAATTTTTCAAGTGCTTTCCATAAGTAAGAGCTTGAACTCAATAATCTCAGATCTGACTGAAGTCTGAGTGGTAGCTCTTTCATTACTAATTGATTTTTCTCTAATTCTTAATATTATTTTTTTAGCTAACTTACACACATTCCACTAATGTTCTTGAGAAGATAAGGAAAATCCAGAAATCAAATGTAGTGAAATCTGGCAGCCTCAATGTAATCCAATTATTCAGTTAATTTTAAATGATTCAGTTATCATTAACTGTCTATTTTTAGAACTGTTTTAGATCTTATAAAATAAATTGAACCAACAGTAGATTTTTACAAATATAGGTTTTTCTCTATTATTAACATCTTATACTACAATGGTATATGTATAGCAATAAAGCAATACTTATACATTATCAATAAAAATTCCTAGTTTATTATATTTTGTTAGTTTTATGTCTTTCCCATTTCACAACTCATCTAAGATATAATATTATGTTAATCCATCATGTCTTCTGAAGTTCTTCTTGGCTATAAAAATTACTAGGATTGATCTATGTTTTGATGACTATTGCAGTGCTCAAGAGAGCATGCCATACTAGGGAGTCTACATATGCCAGTATGTGTTCCAAACCCACCCCACCCTCACCTCCATTTATTTTTTTCTTTTAAGGTTGAAGGTTGGGATAACATTTCTTTACTTTATGGCACTATAAAATTCTCAAGGTTAATCTTATTCACTTTCTGCTGTGATATTAGCCTCAATATTTTCCAAAGGAGGTCTTATTTTTTATATTAGAGAATTGTATTCAGAACAAAGATCTAGACACTAGATACATTCATTTCCTGTCAGTTAATTGTGAAGGTCTCTTCCTTTTCAGTTAACTGATTAAATAAAATAAATATATAAGGGTATTATAAATCATATATATTTTGTATATTACCTAAATATAAATAGTTCTGTATGGATATATATGCATAGATACCTAAATATAAGTAATTCTGGTTTTAGTGGTATAGCAAGCTACACAATTTCATGTGATATTTTCCGTCTTAATTCATTAAAACCATGCTAATCTCTTCGTGCATATCTTTAAATGTCCATTTCACAACAAGAAGGCTGACTTCCACCATCTGCCATTCATCTATTTAACTGTTCAATTTCAAAATTTATGTAAATAGTACTGAATAGCATGATTCCACAACACAATAAGAGATAAATTAATCAACTAGCACAAAGAAGTTTGTCTTTGGTTTAACAAAATACTCACTTACAAACTTAGTTTAACAGTCTTCCCTGCAAACCCTTTCAGATAATTTGTTTCATAATTTTAAGAGTCACATTATCCTGATAGTCTGTATTCTGTCCTGCAATCATGTGATGTAGTAAATTTTTGTTTTCGTATTTGCTTACAATCATGGCACATTTTGTTTTTGATGAGTTTTGGCATTCTGTTCAATGGCATGTGTCTACCATTATCATAGTATCACACAGAATAATTTTGCTGCTATGATATAACCTATATTTTACCTATTCAACCCTTTCTTCTCTCCACAGGCTTCTCATAAGTCTTTATGCTCTTATTGCTTCCTCTATAATTATGCTCTTCTTACAATTTCATGTAAGGGAAAATCTTAAATTGTGCAGCCTATTTAAGATATTTTCTTCTTGAATAAAGTTTCATTTAGGTTTCAGCATTTCTTAGTTGTTTTTTTTTTTTATTTTAGCTCATCTACTTTTATCACCAAATACTATTCCATTATATGATATGTAGTAGTTTATTCATTTATCTACCAATAAATATTATGGTTGTTGCTTCCAGCTTGGGTGATATGAATAAAACTTCTTTTCACATTTGTCTGTAGTTTTTTTTAATAGACATAAATCTTATTTATTTTTTATGAAGGTTTTTTTGTGATTTTTATTTATAGGTCTGAGGAAATACTTACCAAGGCACTACTTTTCAGAATTAAAAATGTATTTTGAGGGTCAGAGAGATAGCTTAATGGACTAGAGCAAGTACTTTGTATGAGATCTGCATTTGATCTCTAGTCAAATCCCATTTGATCCAAATACTTCTCTAAGTACTATGAGGAGTGATGCTTGAACACTGAGCCAGGCGTAGTCCCTGAGCTGATCTGGTTGTGACCCCTAAGGAAAGCAAACATAAAAAGTTCTTTTCAGGGAAGCTTCAGCAGGCAGCATGGGGAGTGACAAGGCCTCATGCTGAAGGCTTTTTGGCTAAGCTTAGGGGAAGAAGTGGGCTCTGACTGCCCCCACACACACTTCTCTCTCTTTCTTTTGGACCCCAGGGCTATCCCTGGCCACCTGCCCAGGGTGCCAGTGAGGCGGGGGCCGGCCGGGAGGAGTATAAAGGGGACCCCAGGCCTTCCCCAACTCCCACCCTGCATAAGAGGGGCGTGATTGAGGAAGACGATGGCAACTTTCTTCCCCACTAGTCCCCATTCTCAAAAGTTTATATAGATTAATAGGATATAAGAGAGTTTAATCCATTTTGTATTATACAGAATGCAATTCACTTCCCCCTTTGGGTCATCACCTTTAGACGCATTTCTAGTACTTTACCCACTCATCCCACCACCTATTACTCCACATCTAACCCTTTTTACCATCAATTCTTGGTTCCTCACAAGCATATCATTATCCCTACTCAAACCGCTGCTGAACAGCTCCCAAAGTGGAAAACTAGAGTCTCAGACTGAGAAGTAACCAATACTCTGTTGCTATTGATCTACTTTCAGTGGCCTCCTTTCCTCCACTTCCTTTCAATGTGTACATGTGCTTGCTACCTTACTTGGTTTCTGAGAAGTCTCCACTCAAAGACATTTCCTAATATGGGACTGCTGGGAGCAGTTTTGAAGACTTCAGAAAGCCAACTTACAGACCAAAGTCATGTCCTGGACTTAACACTCCCCCAACTATTTCCGAAGAGTTAAAAGGGACATGTATATCTCCCTTGAATATTTTAAGTGTATTTGCTTAACAGCTATAACTTTTACTGAATGTTCTCTTATATAGTGACAATTTCACCTGTTGTTTTTGGTTTTTGTTTGTTTGTTTGCTCTGTTCAATGGGGAATTCTGTCAGAAGAGCCTCTCTGTTTAGAGTTCATGCTAGAGTCAAGTTACCGGGATTGATGGACATATTCCCTTGGCCCCCATATGCACCAATAATACTTTGTGGCATTGTCCCCCTTTTGCATAGGCACATTAAAATGAGAAAATATTACATATGCAGACAAGTTCTTATCTAATAGAGATAGGAACACAAATTTTGTAATGCAGTGGGAATCTTACATCCTGAACATGGTCATAATAACTTGACTCAGGACTCATAGGAACAGGCATTGCCCATATACCCCTGAACCATGGATACCATCTACAGAAACTTCCACAATTATCTATAATGTCACCAGGAAGCAAACCTCTACCAAGGAAGACCCTACAGCTGCCCTGGAATGAACTTACTCCAAAGAGGGCTCTCTTAACAACCAGATGACTTAGTAGCAGCAACAACCTGCTTGCAGGGCAGGGCTCTCCGAATTGCTCGCTAATAGTGAGGTGAAACTAGAGGATGTTCAACATCAACCTGGCTTTGATGAAAAAGATGAACAGAAACCAGAATTTTTAACCACAGAAACCTGACACCAACAACAGCGAATCTGCAAAACATTTTTACCAGGACCATAGAGAATGAATCAGGAGTTGGACAACCTAGTATATCTGGAGCACTGAGTTGGTTTTGTGCCAGAAAATTTCAGGGGTAAGGTCTCCTTGTATTTAGGCCAAGGTTTTTCCCTTTCATTTCCCCCAAATTTTGCTGGATCTATGCAAACAACAATTGCCACCCACACCGTTTTCACTGTATTTTTTTTAACTCTCATCCTTTAAAAAAAAAAAAAAAAAAGAGCTTACTAAGCTTTCTGCTAGTTTATTGGTGATTCAATAATTTTCAAAAATATACTTGCCACCGAACATTTTCTTTCCTTTCTCACCCATCTCTTTAGTTTTTCTTTTAATTTTCTATTTTTTTAATCATGTTGCTTTTGGTCTTCCTGAAACAACTGTATTATGATCAGTTATGTCAACTATATGATGCATTTTCATCAATGATAAAAAGTTCTTTTTAAGTATATTATGTTATTTTCAGCTTTGCAAATGTAAATTTTACTGGGAGAAAAACAGCATTTTTTTTCTCAACCCCAGTTAATAGTATTTATTCAAGCTAATATGAAGCTATATATTTCCTTCAAACACTTGTCTAGTTTAAGCAGGATACGTATTTGGGGTTGTTTCATTTTTAAAGTACAAAAAGAGATAGCGGGAAAGATATAGAGTGCCAGGGATCAAACCCAGACCAACTCGATGCAAGGCAAGTGCCCTACCCACTGTACTATCTCTTCAGACCCCCAGAATACTTTTGTTTCAGAGAATACTTGTGTTTGGCTTTTAATACTTTATTTTTTATCAACTTAATTTAATCATTTGTTGGGCATGGGGGAGGCTCGTTATATTCCTGCTTAAATATGCCATCTGCCTGTCCGGTAGCATCAGCCCTATCTGACCCTGCAGTTTACTGGGCTCATGGGAAAAGACAGTGAAAAAAAGAGTGAAAGTTTAGCTGGAGTCTTTTTTTGTTTGTTTGTTTGTTTGTTTGTTTTGGGGGGGTCACACCTGGCAGTGCTCAGGGGTTACTCCTGGCTCCATGCTCAGAAATCGCTCCTGGCAGGCACGGGGGACCATATGGGCACCGGGATTGGAACCGATGACCTTTTGCATGAAAGGTACACGCCTTACATCCATGCTATCTCCAGGGCCCCTGGAGGTTTTCTTTTATCTGCCGTTAACTCCCACCCCACTCATCCCACTATTTATTCTGCTTGGGTATATTTTCAATGAAAGATTTAAACTGCCAATTTAATTTACCTGGCTCTACATCCTTCCATTCTTGTTATATCAATTCAGCTTATATTCATATAATTACTTTCCATCTGCATCTATTTTTTGGTGAGGTCTCTTTGAGAAATTCTATCAATTTTTTGAGCAGTTTAAGTTTAAGTTTAAATTTTAAAATTGGGGATGGAGAGAGAGCTCAGCACACGGCAGTTGCCTGTTTGGGATGCTCTGGACTCCAAATTCAAATCTTGGGACTGTATGATCCTGCAGCACTGCTCAGTCCCAGAGGCCCCAGAGTATAAGGTGAACCCTTCTCCCCAACTTCCTAACCTATAATCTCTTCTTTTATTATGTATGTAATTCATATGTATGCATGAATATGTATTCATATGTATGTAATTCCACCTGGATGATAGGGCCTTTCTCCTCCCTGGGGGGGAGGGTGTGATTCTGGATAATAAAGAAAAGGTTCTGGCTTTGAAGTGAGAGAAAGTACATGGCATAGGTATCTCATGGCAGAGAGAACTGATGAATATCTTTTCTAACTGCTGAGTATTATTTCGCTGCTTCTATCCTGCTTCATCAGACTCGTCCGAGTAAGGGATTAGAAACATGGTCCACAGAACAGTCTCACCCTCCCCATGATTTATTTTTATTTTTATTTTACAACTGGCGCTTGACATTACTTATCTGCCTAAGCAGTTAGAACACAGTGCCTGGGTGGCCTCACCCAACTCGTGATTTTTTTTTTTTTAATTTTATAACTGATGCTCAATGTAGGGCTTGAACCCATGACCCTGAGATTGAGAGTCTCAAGCATTTTCGTCTGAGCTATCAGGGCTTGTAAAATAAAAAAATAAAATATAGTCCAGAAATTGGACTATATGGTCCCAGGCACCATATTTCTTATTCCTTAGGTCAAAGGGTCTGATGAAGCAGGGTAGCAGTGAAGAAATAATGCAGCAAACCAGTGAGCTAAAGTTTCATTGGAGTTAGTCTGCTTTTTGCCTCATGGCCTTTCTCTGTCATATGTAGCCTCTGGTATGTACTGCCTATCTGACATGTGCTCTCTTGAGCCCAAAGCCAGAACTCCTTCCTTTATTATTCAAAACCCCACCCACCAGAGTTGAGGAAGGTCCTTGTAATCCAGGTGTGTTTTTACATACTAAAAGAAGAGGTCAGGAAAAAGGAAGTTGGGGGAAGGTTTCACCTTACACCTGAGCACTGACAAATATAGAAATAAAAAAATAAAAAATTTGCAAAGATACCATTTTATGGAAAGCAACTATACTCACCATCATAACACCAAGACAATATTAGATATCTGCAGAACAGCATTAAGAGCAACAACATTCACATAGTTTTATTGAAGTGAGTTCCCCCCGCCACCCACCATGAATCTAAGCACTGAACATCTGACTGAATATCTGACTGAGCAGAGTAGGAGACACCCCTGGGCCACCTGATGATTTCTCAGCCCCCATCCAGTTGTATATTTTGAGTCCATACATATATTAATTTTGCATTTTCTTCAAATCACAACTTGTCTCTCAAAATACTTGTTACAGAATAGAAATTTTGTTTTCCTTTTGGATTATGGTCTACAGCTGTCAATGTTTAGGACCTACTGTTGGCTCAGCACCAGGGATCCAAATGAATCCATAGCATGCTTTTTAGGCTGTCTTGTTTGTCTCTTTGGTCCCAAAATATAATTTTTTTATTTTAATAGACTCATATTTTTTCTAATCCCTTTATGATCATAACATTAAAGTTCAATTGTGCATGCAAGAAACCTGGATTCAACTCCCAGCATAACATGGTTCCTGAAAATACCAGGAGTGGCCTTTGAGCACAAAACAGGGAGTTGTTCTTGAGCACAACTGCATGTGTACCACACAACTAAGAAATAAATGAAACATCTTTTCCTTATAGTGTTTCAACACTAACCCACTGTTATAATACTGGAGTTCTGTTAATATTACTTAGAGTTAGGGAGAGGAAGGTGTCTATGATCTAATTACCTTATATATTTTTCTTCAGTGGACTTGAATCCTGAAAATAGAACCTTCCCAAGTATTTCTTAGCCATTTCTTCCCTCTTAGGCAAGACTGGAGCTGTGGATGGAGTTTGTTTTGTTTCATTTTCTGAGTTAAGATAAAGCTCTGATGAAGTCTTTTCTTTGGATAGCCTTTATCGTGGAAAATTTATTGGCAATATTTTAGAATAAGTACCTTTACCTCTCCTTCCAATACAGGAAGTATTTATTTAACAGCTCACCATAAGAATCTGGTTTTGGGAAACTGGAACAATAATATAGTACGTAGGGTACTTGCCTTGCACATGGCTGACCCTGGTTCAATTACCTGCACCCTATATGGTCCCTAAGAGCCATCAGTAGTGATTCCTGAATAGTGAACAAGGAGTAAGCCCTGAGCATAACAAAATGTGACCCAAAATACAAATAAAAAGAAAAATCTGATTTGCCAATAAGGAAAAAAAAACAGGCAAGTGAAAGTATCACCCAAGATAGTAGTTCCAAAAGTTGCTTACATTTAAGTTAGCCTCTAGCAATTAATTAAAATATGTACCATATCAGGAAACATAATAACGAAATAATAACTGCCCAAAGGCAATAGAAACTGAGAATTGGAATGAGGGGGGAGATGTGCTTGGAGAAAGGGGGGATCTGGGATAATGATGGAAGGAAACAGACACTCCGTGATGGTAATGTTTTATGCATGAAACTCTCATTATCAATATTGTAAATCATATTGTCTCAAAGAATTTTAAGTTAATCTATCATTAATCCTCTAGTAGCTTTTACTTTGGATAAGAAGATATTGACTATCTCTATATTTGCTTTCAGATTTCAAGGTAATAATTTGTGATATAATCTCTCTCTAGCCAAGATAAAGCCATTGAATTTTTAGCTCCTAAAGTAATGTTTAATAGGGCATCATTCAGTAGAGCTAGAGGTGCCTTCAGAGATGCTCTGCCCATGCTCAGGGACTAAAGAGTTCGGTTGGTGCTGGAGGAATAGGAGGTCACTCCAGTGGTGCTAGGATCTCCTGAGCACTCTTACTAAGGTAAGATGGAAGAAACTTTTGTAGGTGGGAAAAATAGGTCCCACCAAAAAAGAGGGTCTTTTTGAAGACTTACATATTTGTTACTTTTCTTTCTTTGGGGTGATTTACCATTTAAGTGGCATCTACTGACTCATGGCTATCTTGCCTAGAGATAGAGATAAGTTGGGTGAAGTAGGAGGGATAGAGGAAATAGCCTTGAGAAAAGAGTGCAGCTACCTTCCTACTCCACCCATCGCAGGCACCAAAGCAAGTGCTCGGAGGGTTTAGATAGTTAAAGTCAGCAAGAGGTTCATCCCTATATACTGTAGTTCTTAAAGTTCCACCAGCCTTTCATTTGACTATGCCTGAATTGTGTTTGCTCTACACATATGGGAACTTTCTCCATCATCTATTTTTCTAGGGGAGCCCTGGACTTACGATGGAATGAGGAAGTGCTCTTTGCAGGAAAAGAAAGGTCCATCTTATTTGTTTTGTTTTATTTTTGTTTGTTTTTGAGTCACAGTTTGCTGTGCACAGGGCTCTCTCATCCCAGGTTTTCAGGAAAATGCTTTCTTTCATAAAAAAGAATTTCTAGGAGGAAGTGCCCTGCTTTGGATTTTATTGTTAGTGTGTGACTAAAGGAAAAACCTTGAACTCCTGGTGGTCTTTTCCATAATTTCAAAAACACCCGGTGGTTCTCAGGGCTCTGTTATCAGGGATCATTCCTGGCAAGTCTCAGGGGACCATAGGAGTTGATGGAGATTGAACCTGATCTACTGCATGCAAAACAATTTGGAAGACAGTGCAAAGAGAGACTAGAGGCTTCCTTTCATCTGTTGTTACTTCCCACCCCCAGCCACCACCTATCTATTCTGATTGAATACATTTTCACTAGGTGAGAGTTAAACTGACCAGTTCACCTGGCTCTCCACCTGTGCCTTCTGTTATGTCTTGCTTACTTGATTATTTCTGTTCTGAGTTATTCCTGCTGCCTGCCTAATTTTCTCAGAGATTTACAAATGACAAATTGGATTAACTTGATTACCTGGTGCCATTCTCCATCCTCTCCTTCACTTTCACAGGAACAAAAGTAGGAAAATTCTTTTAAGGGAATGACATAAAATTTAATTTTATCTACATTGACTTTGATGTGTCTGCAAAACATCAAAATGATAATTGCAATCAGCATTTAAATAAATTATTCTGAAGCACTGGAAAGAAATGTGGACCAAAGATAAATACTAGAGTATTATCAGTATATATATGATTGCTCTTAGCATTAGAATTAATAAGAATGTTTAGAATAGTGTGCAGAGAGAAAAAGAAACCAATAGTCTGAGAACAACTTTGTTACTCCATTATAGATGGGGATTGCATTGTTACTCCCAAGTGTGAGTAAAAAGCAATGGAATAATGGAATAAAGGAAGGCAAGTGTCAGCAATGTCCCATATAGTAAAAGCATATGCAAAATTCAAGATTTAATGAGGTATCCATATATGGAAATATCAACCAAAGATTTTCCAAAACATTCTATGATATGTAATAATGAATATAGTCAATGACTTTATGGGAAAAAAACTACAATAATTCAGGATGCTACTTTTATTTGTTTGGGGACCACAAACTATGGAACTTGGGATTTACTTATGACTCTGCTTATGAATACTTCTTGTTGGGAATGAGAGGTAGTATTGGGGAATCAAAGCCAAGTCAGTCATGCGCAAGGCAAGCAACTTTGCTTTTTGTACTATCTCTTTGACCCTTAGAACTCATTTTCTTTTCATAGTCAGTTCCACAATAAAAATAGTTGCAGAAAAAATTGAAAATAAAAAATCGAACATAGTATACACACCCAGGTACACACAAAACACTTCTCATGATTGCGAAAAATGAGTCAACCAGAACAATTGATAAAGAGCCATACAGAGTTAATGAGCTTCATTTTGTTTTCATTTGTCCTCTATTTTGGGGGCGGGGAGAGGAGATGCATACCTGGTGAGGATTGGGGGACTGGTGAGGGATTGAGTTCTAAAAATCAAGCTTGGACCTCCTGCTTGCAAAGCATGTACTCAGACCTTTGAACTATCTATCTAACCCTGCTTTGCTCTATTTTTAGACAAAAGAAAGTTTGTAGATTGAATTTCCTTCATCCATGGTGGGAACAGTGTAGAAGATATAAAGAAGAGAATACATATTGAAGAAACAAAGAACTGGAGAAAGTATAAAATTGGGTTTAAAACATTAAACTATATTAGAGAGATGGAGTTTGTTTGGCTGCAAAGATAGACAGAATGCTGGATGAAGATAAAGCAGTGATTCACTCCTGGGGGAAGACTCTGGAGAGTGAAGGATTTTGGCATTGAATGCATATGTAAATTTTTCAGAAATCTTACTAGGTAAGAAATGCCTATTGAATCATTTAATTAGAAGTGCTCATTGAATCAACGCTTCAGAGCTCAGAGACTTTGTAGTTTTAGACACTCAAAATTTTTTATCAGAATGTCTTTTATCAGGATTGTCAGAAAAATATAAAACCAAGCTGACATACTTCTGACTTGCCTTCTGATGAACTCACCCATACCATAAGATGTGGGAATGTGAGTATGATGTGGCAGAGCTCTCTTATCCATTGCTCTCTGAGTTCTACTTGCCACCTATTTTCTTTCCAGTTTTCCTACTAGTGTGACAGGATTGTGCTATAAGTAGCAAGACTTGTGCTTTGGAGCAATGCTTAGGTTGTATTCTAACTTTGCCATTGAGTAGCTCAATGTCCACTTTACAATCCTGAGTCTTACTGTCCTCATATACAAAACACAGCTTCAATACCTGCTATAAAGCATTGGTACAAGTCACAGACTATGAATACTGACAAATGCCTGCAGCTTAATAAGGTAGTCTTGGGGCCGGAGAGATAGCATGGAGGTAAGGCATTTGTCGTGCATGCAGAAGGACAGTGGTTCAAATCCCGGCATCCCATATGGTCCCCTGATCCTGCTGCCAGAAATGCTTTCTGAGCATAGAGCCAGGTGTAATGCCTGAGCACTGCCGGTGTGACCCAAAAACCAAGAAAAAAAAAAGGTAGTCTTTTTTTTTCCTTTTCTACACTGAACTGCTAAAGAATAGGAATTTTAGTGAAGTTCTTAGAGCACTGATTTAGTAAGCATTGGTTGGTTGAGAGAAAGAAAGAGCAAAGAACTGAAGGAAATTTTCCTAGTGCTTATATTTTATAAGTACAATGGAAAATCTTAATGAGAATATACAAAGTGTTTTTAATATCATTTTTATTGAGACCAATTACAAGTCTTTCACAGTAATATTTAAGGAATATAGTGACAATGAATTAGGGTAATACCCACTATCAGTGTTGACCTCCTTTCACCCCTGTTCCCAGGATGCATCTCATACTTCACCCACTATGGGTTTTCTTTTTTTATGCAGGTCTTTAAAAAGAGACTTTCCAGGATCCTGATTTCCCATTCTAAGTCAAATATTAAGCAACTTTAAAAAAAAAAAGTAACTATGCAAAGGGCACCTTAACAAAAATTTATGGGAAATGTTAACGAAAAATTATTTTATGCCTCTGATAACTTTGATACATTCCCTGGCAGACTGTTTATGTGGAAAATAAAAGCAAAACAAATACATCATGCAAATATATCCATAGCAAGAAGCTGATTGTCCACAAATCTGTCACCTTTTCTGTGTAATTTTTCTCATTATGGAATTTCTGCACTTGCTGACTGACTGAACCCCCAAATTTAAAAAGCATAAAGTTAATTTCTCTGCTTTGTTTTAAGTTTTCCATTCACTATAGAAGTTCAAAAAATTCTAATTAAATATAGCTAAGAACTGAGCCTGGAGTTGCTGCTGTCCCTATGCCTATAGTCCCATCATACTGAATGTGGTACAATAAAAAAAAAGAAACAGCTACTGTCCTGGATTGGTGGAGAGAGAGAGAGAGAGAGAGAGAGAGAGAGAGAGAGAGAGAGAAAGGGAAGGAGAGAGAAAGGGAAGGAGAGAGAAAGAGAGAGAGGAAGGGAAGGAGAATAGGAGGGAGGGAGAGAGGGAGGGAGGAAAGAAGGAAGCAAGGAAAAAGGAAGCAAGAAAGGAAAGAAGGAAGGAAGGAAGGAGGGAAGAAAGGAAGGAAGGAAAGAATGAAGGTAGGAAGGAGTAAGAGAAGGAAAAATCGGGAAAGAGAACATGAACATAAAATCTCAGACAGCAATCTTATTTTTCTTTTTGTTTTGGCTTTTGTTTCCCTTTGGAGACCATACTTGGCCATGCTCAGGGATTACTTCTAGTTCTGCATTCAGGAATTATACTTAGTGATGCACAGTGCCAGAATTGAGAGGGTTGGGACAATATGGGATGCAGAGTTGAACCAGGTTTGGGTACAAGGCAAGCCACTAACATGCTCTAATATGGGTCTGGCCCCCAAACAGATTTTATTTAAAGTACTAAAACATCTTTCAAATTAATATATTTACTTACTTTGTGGGTAGAAACAGTTTCAGTAAGAGCAGGGGCAGTTTATGAGTATTGGTTAAAATATTCTATGCAAAACATAAAGCTCAATTGAAAAGGTTTGATACTTCTGTTCAATGGCTCTGTCTAAAGATCTATCTTGCAACAGTCTTTACTTTCCAATGCACTCTATCTGGAAGTAAAAACAGAACTTTGACAAAACTAGTATTTTTTATATTTTCCCAGGATCCAGAATTATGATATTCTTCTACTCTCACTAAAAGAGCATGATAGAATTGACACCTGTATTATTGTCCCCTCTATAGTTCAGTTTCAATTAATTAGACAGTGAAATGGCAACCATAGTTGACATTCTGTAAGGTGGGAGACACTCTTAGTTCTTGCTCAGAAGGACTTTCTGTTTTGTAACTTAGTAGGACCATTGAGGAGCAAAGGACACATTGGTCAATAAAGAAAAAAAGAAACAGTTTCTCTACCTAAGAAAGGATTGGTATTGAGTTATTTCTACTTCCTTCTTTGTCTCTATGACAGAGATCAGTGTAGCCACATGACCCTATTAAGGACATTCGATTTACTGGCTTTCTATCTGGTCTTATCAGGAAGAGAATTGCAGTATAGTCACTAATAATTAGTGACTCGGGGAAAACTATTTTTTTCTTATCTTTTTTTTTTGAGGCACAACAAGTGGTTCCCAGGAGTTCAGTACTTGAGGTTGGGAGTTGGAGGTCACTCCCGGTGCGTCTTCAGTGACCACGTGGTATCAGATATCAAACAAGGGCCTTCTACATGCAAAGCATGAGCTCAGACTGTTAAGCTATCTCTCAGAACTTTTCTTTACATTAATTTAAAGGTAAAATAGGAAGTTGTGAAGGGGAAGAAGAATGAATTGTGTGTGTGCGGGGGTGTGTCTGTGTGTTACTTAGTGCATTAATAGATTATGAAACTGACATTTTCCGTTTGGGATATTTTGAGAGGAAAATGACCTCTGCATATAAAGATATCATTTATTTTTAATTTATTAATTTTACTACTTGTTTTATTTTATGGAAAAATACCTCGTCTCTCTTTTTTACACGTATATTATTTAAAGTTTCTGTTTGGATTTTTTTGTAACGGTCTTCTTCCCATTAAGAAATGAATTGATTATGCATTATTTCAGTTCTTGATATTTGCTTTAATCAACTCAGTAATTAAAAGTAGAAACTGACATTTCATTATCCTAAGATTCACTCTTATACTTATCATTACATTGACTTTTATTTATAGTTTTATTTTCATTGTTCGTAATTGTATAAATTTGTTTTATAGTCTTATCTTTTTAATTGCCATCAACATTTTCAGAACAATCACAATAGTTTCCATGAAGTACTGAGCATATGTTTATAAAGTATATATGTGCCTTACAAATGTTCCTATTTAATTTTTACAACTGTCAAACACAAAATTATTGCTATGTTCATGTTACACCCTCAATAATGGTACATAAAATAGCTAAATGATCAAAACTGACATTCATGATCATATACGGCTAATGAATACCCTTCTCTTTTCAATGCTCTTCATTGAAAGGTTTCACGTATTATAATTATGCATTAAATATTTTAGAAGCCCAAATCTTTTTCAAGAAATAAAATATAATGGCAGAAATATATATATAGCCTTGAGGTATACAGTTTTGTGATTTGGTCCAGGAGAACAAATGAAAAGACTCTCTAGTTAAATTTAGAAATAATTTGAGTCTAATCAAAGACAGAACAAAACTACCATTAAATTTAACTTCTGATAAAATCAAATATATCAGTGCTATGGCAATACAAGATGTGGGCCTGAAAAGCAGTCATCTATGAAATTCATAGAGTTCTCATTTCTAAGTTCTGCTAGAAGTATTAAAGCCATTGCCTCATTTTAAACCAGTACAGTATTTAATGGAATCAAGATGAAGAACTTCTCACCTTTTGCATCCTAACTCCTTAACATTAACAAAAAAAAATTGCTGTTACATTATGAGACACACACGCACACACACACAAGCAGAAACACTTATGCACACACTTACACACACAATTTTTAAATAATATTTATGCTTAAATTATATTTATTTGTCAAATATACAGCATAAATAAGCATAAAATACTTAAATAATTAGCAATATTTTCTATTGGGTCAGATAGGGTCAATTCTAGACTAACAGAAGTTCCACTGGAATTGAAAACATCTCAGTACGGAGGCAACAAGAGTGAAAGTTTAGAAACATGAGAACAGATTCAATAGTATAAGATCTAACAGTTTATTATTAACCTAAATGTGATACAGCAAATAGGTAGAAAATAAAGTAGGAAAGAATATTTGAGGAAATTATAAAAATTGCCCTATTTTATTGGAAAAGAAAATAGTAACTTCCATATTTAGGACAAATTCAGAAACAACTACATCCTACTCACATTGCTAAAAAATGTTTATGTTATAGCTGAAAAAATTTAAAATCTTAAGACTTGAAAAATATTAAAAGTGACTGAAGATTGGGGCCTGGGAGATAGCATGGAGGTAAGGCATTTACCTTTTATGCAAAAGGTCATCGGTTCGAATCCCGGTGCCCCATATGGTCCCCCGTGCCTGCCAGGAGCAATTTCTGAGCATGGAGCCAGGAGCAACCCCTGAGCACTGCCGGGTGTGACCCAAACCCCCCCCCCAAAAAAAAAAGTGACTGAAGAGATAAATTAAAGCACTAGAGCCCATTCTTTGATTACAGGCTATTTATACAGTTCCCTAAAACTAAACCTGAGTAGCACCTGAACATTGCTGAATGTGCCCTTCTGCTTCGTGGTCCCCCGAGTCCCATATGGTCCCTCGAACTTGGCAGGAGTAATTTTCTGAATGTAGATCTAGTAGTAATCCCTGAGCACTTCCCGGTGATGACACCCCCACCCAAGAGAAGAACCTTAAATTAGAGTAATAAACAATAAAATTAGGACATACCCCAACTCTTCAGTGTCCTCCAGAATTGTTTCAATTATTCTAGTTCCTTCTTCTACTTTTTATTTATATTTTATAATTAATTTACTGATGCCCAATCTTTACTTTTTGGGGACACATCAGATGGTACTTGGGGATTAGTCCTACTGGCACCCAGAGGACTATACATGGTATTAAGTATCAAACCTGGAGTTGGTGATACACAAGTGCCCCACCTACTTTGCTCTCTTCAGCTGCTATGCCTATTTTTAGAAAGTCTGATGATGG
>PVKC010016251.1:0-20923 GCA_004027635.1 Crocidura indochinensis
TAGGATAGACATTAAGTGTTGAGTCCTAATTAATAATTAAAGTACACTTGAGGAAAGGAGACAATTTATTCTGACAGGCAATATTACCTATCTCCCAGAATACTTTCTCTTGTCAGACAAACCTCACTGCCAATGACTTTATTTCAAACATATTGCTTTAGAAATAACACCAGGGACTTCTGGGCTTCTCAGCATCTCTTGTTTACCATCTAGTGTCATGCTTAATGATCAACATTAAAGTTATTGCTTCCAAATCACCTTAATTAGGGTTGAGAAAAGATTTTAAAAAGTTCCTTTCAAAAGCTCAAGCCATCAAATTAAATTGCCCTCATATATTGTGATTAGTAAAGTTCTTGTAATGAAATATCATACTTGCAATCAGACATTCTGAGCTTTATTTCTAAGATACATTTTTTACCTTAGTCCATCCTCTAAGTGAGCTAGTTCTCTGATATCTATATTTATAATCCATTGAACTCTAACAGGAAAACTGAGCTAAACAAATATTTCCAGGGTAAACTATAGCTTAATAGATGCCATCTAATGGTTATGTTTACATTGAGTCATATCTTGTAAGATACTCCAATATTCCTTCATTTCAATTAGTGGAAATAAAATATATAGTTATATGCAAATAGTTTACATAATTATAATTAAAGTATATACAGAAAAATATCAATGGGTTTTGGTAGAAGTTTTTGACAAAGTAACACAAAGCAAACTTATTGCATTACCAAATTTATGAAATAATTTTCAATACATAGAAGTTTCCTTGTCACTAAAATCTACTAAAACCAATTCTTGGAACTCTACCTGAGAGTGTTTTTTTTGTGTGTGTGTGGTTTTGGGGTCACACCCGGCAGTGCTCAGGGGTTACTCCTGGCTCCATGCTCAGAAATTGCTCCTGGCAGGCACGGGGGACCATCTGGGGCACCGGGATTCGAACTGATGACCTTTTGCATGAAAGGCAAACGCCTTACCTCCATGCTATCTCCCGGGCCCCGAGGGTGTGTTTTTTATATTTTTTTTCTTGTGAAATACTATTTATATGTTTTAATCTGACAAGTTTTGTTAAGATATTGCTTTTGAAAATAACTGTATTAGAACTACCTTTAACCATGGTATTTATATGAATAATTTTAAAAAAGATGTTTGTGAAGTTTATACAAACTGGCATACCAAGGATTTCTATGTTTTGCCTCTCTCTTTTGGCATTTAATTCTTTGTTAATTTTGAGTTAAATTTTTGTTGATGGACTTGCTTGTTTTCTTGTATGCTCAGGGTTCACTCCTGTCTTTATGACAGGGAACACTCTTAGCAATGCCCTGCTGAAACCAAATATGTTGGTTATGAAACCCGGATTAGCTTTGTGCAAGGCAACTTCACTATCACTGTATTTATTCCATCACAATTTATTGTTGTATTTTAACATGCTGACAAATTTTATATTTACATTTGAACATTGTAAATATAATCCATTTCTTTATATAAGTATACTAATAGACATAAAGCTGAATACATATATATATACATTAACTTGGAGTTTATGTGATATCAATAGACATAGTTGTGTGCACATATAACCATGTATATACATACATATAAATACACACCTATATACATATATACATCTACATGTAGATAGATAGATAGATGATAGATAGATAGATAGATAGATAGATAGATAGATAGATAGATAGATAGATAGATAGATAGATAGATAGATAGATACCCCATATGTTAGGGCTGAAAAGCTGCTGCTTCCATTAGTTTTCTTTTGCTGTCATAAAATTAACTACATTTGAAATAAATAGGAAGAGAGATAGGCATAGAATTGTTTCACTCATCTGTGGGATATAAGAAAAATAAAAGAAAGCATAATAATACCCAGAGACAATAGAGTTGAGGACTGGAGACTTGAGGCCCATTTTATAAAGCTTACCACACAGAAAGCTAAGTACAGTTAGAAAAATAACTACAACTGTTACTACCATGATAATGATAGTCAGAGACATATAGAAACCCTGTCTTGAAGATAGGCAGGGATTTTTGAGAAGGGAAATGGGGACATTGATGGTGGATAAGTTGCAGTGGTAAAGGGTGGCATACAATTTATGACTAAAACCCAAATACAAACATATTTGTAACCATGGTGCTCAAATAAAGAAATTATTTTAAGAATATTTTCTTATCTTTTTGAAATAGACAATATTAATGAGAAAAGGCTTTTGTGCTTTAATTATAACCTCAGAAAATCAAATTATAGAGTAGTAGATAAGGAAGAAGAAAAAGATAAAACATTGGTGACATAAGATCAAAAGTGGTGAGTTTGTAACGCTTTGATGGTAGTGAAGCTGGAATCATTTTGGTTATCAAAAGCATAAAAACCAATACTATATTAAACATATTACCTAAATGATAATAGAAATATATTTAGCTTTTAAAGTTTTGAAGCAACGATACTTTAGTGTTAAATGTCATTAAACTTTGTCTTGCAATGTGATTTAATTTGGTTTTAGTGGAATAGATCCCACATTTAAATTATTATAGGCAACATAAAAGTATTAAGGCTATGCCAATGGTATATGTAATTTAATCATTTGCTGAGCAATGTTCAGGGGTTAGTCCTGGAACTGCACCTGGAAACACTCTGGTAACCCTGAAGGGAGGACACATGGGATGCTACAGATTTAATAAGAGCCAAACTCATGTAAGTGACTTACCCACTTCTCTATTGTATCATCATTCCAACCTTGGTCAAGAATTCATTCATTATTTCTTTTATATTTTTTTGACATGGCACTTTATTTTTTTCACATTCATTCCATTTTTCCTGCATAGCAAAATTAAGTTTTCAACAATTCATATCATTTTTGCTGTGTGGTTTTCATGGTGAATGGTGACCTTGACCACTCCTTTACTTGATGTATTATCAATAAAAAATTCTCATAGGTCTCAAGGCACTTTTGCACTGGTGATAGCTCATTCTTAAATAGGTCTGACATTGCCATTAGTCATTCAGAGAAGCCTGCACTTTTAACCTACTTCATATTTTCATTGGGCATCACTTCTGGAATAATAGATGGCAGATTTTTTTCCCTTTTAGTCAAAGATCTCCTGGTTATTTATAAATCACTGAATGCAACACTGCATATATAATTCTGAGACATTAGAGTTTCTTTTATTATTTCATGTATTTTATATAGAAATTTGAAATAAACCCAACAATTCTTTAAAACTGGGATTACTTTTCTCTTGTGAGGTTATGTATCATTTAAGATAATTAAGGGTTTAAAGAACCCAAGGATAGTTAAATGAAGCTTGAGACTCTCACTTGTTCTTATCTGAAGAAGAAATTTTGCTTCCTTGGCTGACAGTTCAAAGCACTGCTAAATCAGAAATATAGTTACATGAGGTCAAACATACTTGCTATTTTTGAAACTGATTGCGATAGAACTGCTGAATTTGTAATAATAAATCTCGGGAACCTCAACAATGAAATCCATAAATCCAAACTTAACAGTGTCTTGTTAGTGGGTTTTCCCTTTCTGAGAGATAAATAAGGCTCTGATTTTCCCAGAGACAATATGTTCTGTTAAACTATATTTTGCTAACATAACAGGAACAGAAAGCAACAAAAGATTGAAAAATAAGAGAAAATATTTGTAAAAGCTCGAAACAAGTTTTGGCACCTTTTTAGTTTTTCTTATGGCTCTATAATGCTTCATATAATTTTTAGGAGAAAATAGAAATGAAAATGGAACAAAATACACTAATTTTATGAATCTGAATATATTCTTCAGCCACACATAAACACAAACTATGTAAATGATTGGCTTGATATTGCCAATCGCTATAAATTTGCCATAATTAATTCCCTATACTAAATTAGATTTTATACCTTAAAATCTAAAATATGTAGCACTTTTATTGACAAGCGCTATTATCAGAGAACATAGTTTTATTTTTATCTACATTTTCATAGATCTATGAATTCTATGTTTTTAAGCTTGACAATATTATAAAATTTTGTTCTATATTAAATTATCATGTCAATAATGGGCAGAGCAATGCACCAGTGATTAGGTCATTTACCTTGAACCTGCTAACCTAGGTTCAATCCCTGGCATCCAATTTTTTCTTTGAGCCTGGTGGACATAATTTTGAGCACAGAATCTTGAGTAAGTCCTGAGAACTACTGGATGTAGCCTCAAAACCAAAACAACCAAAAAAACAAAAAATAATTTTATCCACCCCAAGAGTGAAAGCTGATATTATGAACAAGCAAGGTACAAGAATAAGATACTTTAATCTAAGACCACATGTCTCTAGAAATGGTACACATACCTGAAATTTGAGATAATCACTAAAATTAGAAGGAAATATATAGTAATAATAGGTATCATAACTTATTTTATATAATTCATTGTTTAACAAATGTATCAATAACTATAGATAGTATCACATTCAAATCATATTAAGAGTGTTTTTATATTTATTAATTTACTTCTTCAGATTTTGTTATAGAAAAGTTGCAGACAGCCAAATGGAAATATTTAAAAGCAATAATTTTGGTGGTACATCATTATTTCAAAAACAATAGATTGAGTAATGAGAGAGGTAGTAGATATCATAATGTTCAATGCTATGTTCACTCAGTTAGATCCTAGTGCCACATTTAGTCTCTCTATTAACTTCAAGAGTGATCTCTTAGCATAGAGCCAGGTTTAAGCTCTGAGCACCATTGCATGTGACCAAAGTGCTCCTAAACTATTTTAAGAAATAAAATAATGAATAAATAATACCACTTAATTTTATTGCTATATGAAAAACTTTGAGCTGTCAGGTTTCTCCAATACATCAGATAAGTCATTTTCCATTCTCATTTTTGAATTCTAATAATTACAATTTGCGTTTTTATAAAAATTTAGCTTTTATTTAAAAGAGAATGCTACTCGCGATTCCTAGAATTATTGTTCTAAAATATTTAGGAAAAAAAATAAGCAAGCATTCTTTTTTGGTTGTTAAGAAAAGGAATAATAACATGAAAAAGGATGCTGAGTTGAGAGAAAATTTAGAAGGTAAGAGCTTACTTTGAATAAAAGTAACTCAAACACCCCTTGGAATGAACACTGGGCACAGAAATAGCATTAAGTATTCTGCATCATTGAATATAACCCAATGTACTAAAAAAAATGACCTCAGAGACAAAATAAGCTCTCAGAAATATGAGGTTTCAATAAAATAAACAAACAAATGATTGACATGGTGCCAGAGCGAGATAGTACAGCACTTAAGCATCTGCCTTACATTCAACTGACCCAATTTTTACCTCCAACATCTCATATGGGCACCTGAGCTGGACAGCAGTTTCTTGAGAACAAAGCTAGGAGTTAAGCCCTAAGCATTGTTGGGGGTGACACCAGAACCAAAACAATAAAATACATCTTGAACAAAGAAAGTGGGTAATGCAAATTCTGAATGACATCAGGAAGTAGAAACATAGTGCAACTAATAAACCTATTATTAATTATTGAATTAATATTATTATAAGACTTCCCTACTGTGCAATCAATAACTGATTCCTAAGCTGGTACTGCATTAATATATTCAGAAATCGATTTATATATGGAGTTCAATAGAAAACTGAGTGAAGTTTGAAATCAACTTTCAGCTTAATTTTTTTTTTTTTTTTGGTTTTTGGGCCACACCTGGTGACGCTTACGGGTTACTCCTGGCTAAGCACACAGGAGTCGCTCCTGACTTGTGGGGACATATAGGACGCCAGGGGATTGAATCGCAGTCCTTCATAGGCTAGTGCTGGCAAGGCAGACACCTTACCTCTAGTGCCACTGCGCCAGCCCCTCAGCTCAAAATGAGACTTGGTTCTGACAATTTTTCTATTCTTTGTTTTTTGTTAAAATATGTAATTAATAATTATTGAAATTATTTTATTCTTTGTGTCATTTAATTCATTTAAGTCAACACCATGATGCATTATTAGATAACCTGGAAGATAAAATATGGAAATGGCCTCTTGGATTGGTTCAGTGAATGAACATCCTGGTTAAACACATCTAATCCAAGACATAGTTATTTAGTGAAGAAATTTTACTCACACATTATGAAAGATATTTTTGTGAGATCAAATACAAAAATGTCAAATATATTTTATTAGACTCAATAGGTTAAAAATGATCAAGCTTTATAGTAGTGTTATATTTTAACATAATTAAATAAAATGATAAATATTTTACCATTTTTCTCAAAAATTACTGTAAATTATACAGATGTTAATTTTGAGTTATTTTTTGAAAATCCAGTCAAATTGTAAAAAACATAAATTTAATTAGCTTTAAGTATTAAATTCAGTGTTGCTTTTAATCTTAGTGAGAAAAATGTTTTATTTGAATTAGTAATTAGAAATAAGCTACATTAAGCTTGTAATTTAAAGCAAATCTAGCAAACTATATTCTTCTCTTTAATAGAATTGCTCCTATTATCTTACCAAAACATTCTTTTTGTTAAATTTTCAGCAAGATAGCTTTTTTGTAACATAAATTTGTAAGGGGGAAAGATAAGAGGGAACATGCGTTTAAGCGAGAAAAAATTCTTCTCTGGAATAGAAAAAGCAGAGACAAAAACAAAGTGAGACAGGGGCTGGCGAGGTGGCACTATAGGTAAGGTGTCTACCTTGCAAGCGCTAACCAAGGAAGGACCTTGGTTCGATTCCACCGTAGTCCCATATGGTCCTCCCAAGCCAGGGGCAATTTTGAGTGCTTAGCTAGAAGTAACCCCTGAGCATCAAATGGGTGTGGCCTGAAAAACCAAAAAAAAAAAAAAAAAAAGAGAGAGAGACATTTCCAAAGAAGAACACAGGCTTGAAGAGCAAGCCTAAATAGTCTCTTTATAATAGGCTATAGAGTCTTATTCATCATTAAAATAAATATGAAATTAAATCTTGCCATATTTTATGTTGAATTCTTGTTATATCAAAGTCGCAAAAGAAATTTAAGAACACACACATATATATATTTATGTATTTATGTACGGTATATTTATAGCTGTCTAACATGGTGAAATATTTTTAAAACTATTTCCTGTATCATTTATCTAAAAAGATAATTTTTTTTAATATTTCAATTTTATGAGTTCCCATGAGTATGTTTTGCAATATGTGTGCTAAAAATCTAAGTGTCACTATGAGATTAATTTTTATTATTATTTATCATTATAATGCTATAAATATTACATATACTAAATTATATATATTATAGGAATAAATGATTTCAACATGTAATGGACATCAATAGATCTATTATCAAATTTCTCAGGAGACACCCTACACAAAAGAAATAATGGGATGATATATAAAAATCCAAAAAATAAAAATATTCAACCAGATATATTATACCTGAACCAAAAAGAATGTATAAATATGATGGAAAAACATAGTATTTTTCAGGTCAGAAATATAATGGAGTTTACCATGCAAGACTTAATTAGAAAAACAAGATAGAGAAAATTTGTACCAGTAAAGAAAACAGAGAAACAAAATGATATAACATTGTTTAAGATGTTTTAATGTAATAAGTACCATTAAAAATCCTGAAAAATAAAATAACTCAACAGCAATATACTAAGGAGGAAGAAATATCAAAAAGAATTTATTTAGTCTAAAGTTAACCAATCAATAATAGCACATATACAAAAAGAATGTCTCAGTTACAGAGAGTTTTCACAGCAAGCAGCAAATATAAATCTGGACCACATATGATTCAAAGAAAATTAAATGGAGAGAGTTACCAGGAAACATATAGAATAAAAACATGCTCCAACATAAACCAACCATGACCAATATATCCTATATGTGAGCATTATCCTCATCAATCAATATACAGTCGATAGATCAAAATAAGAATTTATCATTTTTTTACATTAAGCATTATATATTTAACCAAGAAAAGGAATACAATTCTGCCAAACTTTTAGATCAAAGACTAAATTACTGTTACTAATAATAGTTACTGAAAGACAATGGATAAGGATGGGCAGGCAAGTCTGGTAAAAGGAATATGTTAGTGTGGCAATTATAGTTTGCATGGGTGCACCAAAGTATGGAGGTCATGGAAAAGAAAAACTTTGGCCTGAGTACAAGGAGACCCTCACCCTGAAATTTCCTGACAAAAGACCATTTCTAGGCACCAGGCAAGCCAATTTGTCCAATCCCGTTCATTGTCTGTAGTGCCCGTACAGTTATACCTTTCACAGAAAATAGAATTTATCTATAGTATGCATATAAAAGCCTTAATTATTTAACAGACCAATATAGGCTGAAAACAACAGACCAGAGCAAAGTATTTCAATTCAAGAAATCAGAGAATGGGTAGAAATAGTTAATTTTATATTTGATGACCCAAACAACTAAAGATCAAAAAGACAGTGATGAATATTTGTAATACTCAAAGGATCAATCAAAAAGATGTAAGAATCAGCAATGTATATATATATATATATATAACTAATACAAATATACAGTACAATTAAATTGCTGGAGATTCACTGATAGAAATTTAGTCATTGTAATCTGACACATTTCTTATAATAATAGACATATCACACAGACAACAAATTCAGAGTCAAATAATAGCAAAAACTTAATTCATGGAATGATATATACACATATATCTCAAATAAATACACATTTCTCAAGTTTACTTGGAACATTGTATAGATAATATATTAGAAAATCAAATAAATCTTAATAACTTTGCAAATATAATGGTTGGGTCTTAGGAAAAAGCATTAAAATAAAAAAAATAAACTTGGGGCTGGGTGGTGGCGCTGGAGGTAAGGTGCCTGCCTTGCCTTGTGCTAACCTAGGATGGACCACGGTTCGATCCCCCAGTTCCCCATATGGTCCCCCGTGTCTGCCAGGAGCGACTTCTGAGTGAATAGCCAGGAGTAACCGCTGAGCATCACTGGGTGTGAACCAAAAACCTAAAAATAAATAAATAAATAAATAAATAAATAATAAAAAATAAAAAAAAGAAACTTAAAAAGAAACTAAAATCAAATGAAACTTAGAAAAGAGAAACTTAGGGGCTGGAGAGATAGCATGGAGGTAAGGCATTTGCATTTCATGCAGAAAGTCATTGGTTCGAATCCCAGCATCCCATATGATCCCCTGAGCCTGCCAGGAGCTATTTCAGAGCCTGGAGCCAAGAATAACCCCTGAGTGCTCTCAGTGTGACCCAAAAAACAATAACAAACAAACAAAAGATAAGAGAAACTTAGAGAAAAAGTAAAAATTTGAAATATGTCCAGAGAGATTGTATAATAGGTGGGATGCTTATCTTACATGAACTGTTCTAGTTTCTTAGCCAGGTGTATCCTCTGAACATATCAGGTGTGGACCAGAAAAAAAAATTAACAAGTTCTTTGCTAGAAACACAAAAAACACAAAGGAAAATTCTTTGCAAAAATTAGAAACTAGGAATGTCAAGTTACTAATATCACCAGAAATACAAAGAACTTAATATCTACTTAATATCACCAGAAAAAACAAAGAACATAATATCTACTTAATATCTACTTAATAACATCAGAAATACAAAGAACTTACCACTAAGAACTTTCATAGACAAATTATACAATTCAGAAGCTCTAAGAACTCAGTAAAATCCTTAGTATTGAGCAAAGTTCTAACATTGATGACAGAAAAATATTATTTAGCATAGTAATAAATAATATTTATTTCTAGTAGATACAAGATAATGTTGTTTTCTAATTTAGCATTTGTAAGATGTAAAATATTCAATATCATAGAGAGAGAAAAAGTAGCCTAGTGATTTCTAGGAGATAGAGTGTGAGATAGTGAGGAATACACGTATAATCAACAGTTTTATTTTGGAGAAATTTAATGTTTCTGAAGATGACTGGTGTTGTTAGTAAAGAATATATACGCAATCATCGCCACTAAACTTACAACCACAATTATTTTTGTTTTAAGTAAGCATGTCAATATAGTATAGCATTGTTTTGAATGTGATAAAGTGAACATATCTTTTCTGTATATAATTTGCTTAATTATATCAATTCTTTTTAATATTGGTAAGTATAATATTGCTGGTTGCATGTTATTTTTGCCAAAGGAATTGATTACACTGTTTTCAATGCAGTTTGAAAATTAATACAAATTGTATTATTATTTATCAGGAGCAATGTAAGTTCAATAATGCCTTAATATGATATTTTAGTAGAAATTTCTAAGCTTCTCTGTGGTTAAACTTGTTCACCACCACTGCAATCTATCATCTTATAATGATAATTGTATTCATTAATCTCTGATGTTTAATATGTCACTTGGCCACCGATATTTTGTATACATTTTATTGTTAATATTGTTCCAGATTTCATAAAATTATTGAAATATATAAACTAAATTGTTCCACTACAGCTAGTCTCCAGTTCAAAATATTTAGACGCAGTGTCATAGTATAGGAGATATTTGTACCCTGGATCAAACCTGTATCAACCATGTACAAGCAAATGCTATGCCTGTTGTAAACTCTCTAGTCCCTTGAATAAAATTTTAAGATCAATATAATGCTGCCTTTAAAACTAATACAAACTAAAGTTATATAATAAACAACAAAAATTAAAATTTAATTTAAGTGTTAAACTTTAGAATGACAAATCAATGATATAAAAATAAAAATGACCTTTTCCGTTGTTTATTCTCATCTTTTTATTGCTTACTAAATGTGCGTTTTTGCATTACTATTGAGATTTTTTTTATTTAAATACCAAAATATATGCCCATCACTTTATATTAAAAATGACTGAGTTCACATGTACATAACTTCCTCTTTTTTTTTTCCTCTCCTTTTTGAAGGCACAAAAAAAAAAAAAACCCCAAAACCTATCGTGATAAAACGCTTTTGGAAGTAAAACAATAAGTAATAAAATAAGCCAGAGACAACTAAAGAAACACACCAACATGCTATTCATGAATCTAATATTAACATTAGTCAAATTATCAGTAATTTATCAGTAATTACCAATAACAGTAAATATTCTAGATAAAAATAATGGCCACAATGAAGAAAACGATGTAGTCTTGCATTTTTCGAAAATAGAAGGAATTCTAAATGGTCACACTTAGCAAAATTATTTATAATGGAGAAAGACAGGGTATCAGAACTGTGGCACAGATATTAGGTTTTTGCCCTGCATTCAGCAGAGCTAGGAAAAACAGAGTTTCGATCCCATGGCATCCCATATGGTCCCCCAATTAGGAGCGATTTTTGAGCACATAGCCAAGAGTAACCCCTGAGAGTCATCAGGAGTACCCCCAAAAATATTAAAGGAGAAAGACAAATACTGAATAATCTCATTCAACTGAGGACAATAAAGAACCAAAGCAAGATAACAGAATAAACAAAATTTAGAGAAATCCTTTGAATGAAAGTCTAGGATTATCAGAATGTAGTGGATTAAAGGATCCAATAAACACAGTAATTTTGTTATTTTTGATGGTAGAAGTGGATATATTGAAAAGTTAAGTATTTAAAAGATGTTTGTATCCCTAAAATATATGTGATTCTACAAACCGAAGTTTATTCATACCTAAAAAAATTTAAGCTCCAGAAATTTGAGATTTGAAAAATAAATCAGGGGGCCCGGTGGTGGCGCTGGAGGTAAGGTGCCTGCCTGCCTTGCCTACACTAGCCTAGGACGGACCACGGTTCGATCCCCTGGTTTCCCGTATGGTCCCCCAAGCCAGGAGCGACTTCTGAGCGCATAGCCAGGAGTATCCCCTAAGCGTCACTGGGTGTGGCCCAAAAACCAAAAGAAAAGAAAAATAAATCAGAATATAGGCAGTTCTAATGTACTTCAACTTTCAAAAATTTCAAGAGAAAATTTGATTTTTGTGAAACACTAGCAAAATAAAAATTGAATATAATGTGCTCTCACCATATTTATCTTGCTTGAATGATTCCCAGCCATTATTAAGAACAAGATATCTGGTACATTCCAAATATATCTTTAGTGGACGTAAGGTTGAACAAAGAAATTGCTTAAATGAACTGTTAGATACACTTTCCTGCCAGATACTCTTCTTTCTTTCTTTTTTTTTTCTTTTTTTTTTTTTTTTGGTTTTGGGGCCATACCCAGTGACGCTCAGGGGTTACTCCTGGCTATGCGCTCAGAAGTCGCTCTTGGCAGGCACGGGGGACCATATGAACCGGGGAATGGAACCGCAGTCCGTCCTAGGCAAGCGCAGGCAAAGCTGGCACCTTACCTCCAGCGCCACCGTCTGGCCCCACAATGTTTTTGTTGCCAGACACTCTTTAAAATAAATATATATTAAATATATGTTTTAAAGATCAATAAATTATCTGAGGGCCCAAGAGGTAGCAACAACTGCACAGCATTAAAGTGTTTGCATTGTATGCGGCTGACCCAAGACCGACCTAGTTTTGATATCAGCATTCCATAATATCCCCAGAGCTAGGAGTGATTTCTAGCAGCAGAACCAGGAGTAACCCCTGAGCAACACAAGATGTGGCAAATAAATAAATAAAGGTTCCTGCCTTTTTCATAGAATCATAGGATATGAATTAGTTTGTTTTACATTATATCTCTGCATTTTTCTATAAAATTAAGAAACTAGGGAAGCAATTATGAGGAACAGGGACCAAATATTCTCAGGTGCAATGCGAAGATTAAAAGATGCAGAACTTAATATACAATATAGAGTCAACAATAGAATTAAGAAAACCAAACTATAGCAATCTAAACTTAAAATGGGCCTGTTATATTCTCAAATTTAAAGTTTTCATTTTAATAAGTGAAACCCTTAATTTTCTATAGACACCATAGTTTTAAGGATTTACAGCCAGTGTAAAGAACATAAAATACATTTTTTTCAACTACTCGCAGGGCCTTACTCAGTCATTTTTTATATGTAGTTCTTTCAGTTATTTATGTTGAACTTCTGTTGTCTGAAATTCTGAAAACAAAAATTAGGAAATGAATGGTGGGTTTGTATATTAAACAGATGGGAACCATGCTTATTTAAAATATTAAAAGATGTAGTTCTTTTCACATACAAAATAGATTTTATGTATAATTACATATAGCATGAATTTTATATGCAAACAAAATTCCATGGCAGTATATTTTCATAGTCAAAAATTAAATTCAGTGACTAAGGAATTAGTTTTTTGGAATTGAGTGTCAGACATTGTCAGACACAACATCAAACTGTCAAATCTACAGAGCTGGGTTATATATCTCTGGGAGCAGTTTCTTGACCCCCAAGGCCTGTTGGGGAGAACACCTATAAAAAAGAAATAAGATAAGCATATTTTTACTGAGAATTAAATTACTATGTATAAGATCTATTTATAAAATCAAAGTTTTGAAAACACTGTTTCTAACTCTCTTAAAATGTAGTTTTTGGTGTTTTCATTCAATAATGTTGATTCTTTATAAAATTGAAAAATATAACTATATACCATCCATAAGCATATTTTAATGTGGCCACTTATTACCATATATTTTAATATAGTGATCTTGTACTTATTCTTATCTCTTTAGCTCTTTATAGGTAAGTCTGTTACTTAAAAAATATGTCTACAGAATTTGTTTTAATTATGTTCTTTTGTCAATTTCACTCATTTATTCACAGGTACTAATTTAATTGATTTATTTTTAGAATTATTATGGCATTAATAGTTGGCGAATTAAGGAAAGAAATTCTGAACAATTTAAGCCGATGAGTACTACTGAGAAATTAATCTCCTATTTTTTTCTTCTTATGATTAATTATTCCAGACAGTGTTAGCACATATGTTGAGTGACGAGATAGGTATCTGAAAGTAAGATTATTTTGGGGGGATAAATAACAGTGATATATCTCTTTCAAATTCTTAAATTTTCAAATAACTAAAAACTGTTTAACCAATTTTGCAAAAAGTTCAGTTTGGGATGTCTTATTTTTAAGCAGATGTCACCAATGTTTTACATCCTGGAATGTCTGGTTCTAAATCTCTCTCACTTGATCTAGATGTGCGGGGTGACTGTCACCTACTTCACAATTACAGCTCCTGTATGATTTGCTAGTCAGTAGCATGAAGAGATCTGTACCTAGTCTTGGCACAAATGGGTTGTGTTATGGGAGTCCTGGGGAATATTGACGAGACTGGTGCTCTGGCAACTGCTATTCTGGGTTTTCTTTTTTCTTGTTTCAAAGACTAGCCATGACAGTGGCAAAGACAGTCAGTGATTTAAGGGTGAAGGATAGTACTGCAGTTATAGCAGGGAGTCTGTGATGAATGAAGACACAGTGAGCAAGAATGAAAGAAGATGTGAAATAAGAGAAGAGGGAAAGAAAGTGACAGATTTAAAGGCAGTCTCTATAATAACCAGAATCTTACCCTGTAAAGTAAAAATCACAATTTTAATCTTGAGAGATTTTGTATGATGTCATACTAATTTTGCTGGTAAAATGGTTTAAATATTAATCACCATCTTTTTAACAATTACTCTTGCCTGTGAAAAAGCTATTTGTTTATGGACAACTTGAGCTTTAAGATTTTTACTGAAAATGCAATATATTGGTTTTAAGTAGAAAATATAATATTTAATAACTAAATTTTAAAGTAACATTATTAATTTTACTATAATTTGGCAACATGATTTTACTTTAATAAACTGTATAAAATGCTTAAAAATCATCCACGAGTTTTCTGTCATTACAGTTTATCATGCAAATAATCAATTAGGGAAATAGTATAATTCTATGAAATCCCTACAGTGGTTAGTCAGTAAAGAAATAAAAATTTAATTATTGAAAATATTATCACTGGAATTTTATTTTTATTTTATTTATTTATTTTTATTTTATTTTATTTTATTTTTTGGTTTTTGGGTCACACCCAGCAGTGCTCAGGGGTTACTCCTGGCTCCATGCTCAGAAATTGCTCCTGACAGGCACGGGGGACCATATGGGGCACGGGGATTCCAACCGATGATCTTTTGCATGAAAGGCAAACGCCTTACCTCCATGCTATCTCCTGGGCCCCATCACTGGAATTTTAAATAAAATATTATTTGCATTGTAAGATCAGTTTAAAAGACAGTTGGTGAACTTGATAAAGAAACAAAGTCAGTTATAAAATAGAATAACAGGAAACATAACTATGTGTTTTGAATATAATAATTAAGGCAAGAGTTATGTTAAAAATGTCTTTATAATTAGTAATATATTTTAACACACATGATTATAGTGAATCAATAGAGTGGTTTATAATGTTTCCAATTTCTAACTGTAAGATTGGTTTAACTTAGAAGTCAGTCACGGCACAGCAAGGCCATTGAATTGGAGAGCTCAATTACTCTGGCAAATGAAGATGTGGCTAAGAAAAGTCTCATACTTGTTAAGAGAGGATCAGGAGACAACTCTGTTCTATAAATAATAACATGGGATTAAAAAAGTGTCATTTGGGGCCCAGAGTGTTGGCATAATCAGTAAGGCACCTGCCTTGCCTGTGCTAGCCTAGGACGGACCTCGGTTAGATCACCTGGTGTCCCATATAGTTCCTCCAAGTCAGAAGAGATTTTGGAGGGCATAGCCAGGAGTAACTCTTGAGGGTCACCGGGTGTGGCTCAAAAACGAAAATAAAAGTGTCATTCTTAATAAAGGTTCACATTTTGAACAAATTAGATTTGTTCAAAATGTGAACCTTTATTAAGAATGACATGTATATATATATATTTATATATATATGTGTGTGTTTTTCCCATTTTTTCCTCTCCCCAAGTAATTTTGCCATCACAAATATCTTTACAAGACATTGAAGTAACAAGTAATGATAATTAAGACTGAGGTATACCCAATTGAGGCTACATAGAATGTACATATAGGTAATCAAGCTATCAAATTGTCCATTTATTAGCATTTAGAATATTAGCCAAATACCCAAATCTGTCTATATATGCAAAGGTAGTAATACAGAAAGGTCTATGGCTTCGCAAAGTGACTCCGAATCAGCAGGAGATGATGTCATAGTTTCATGACATGAAAGTTTCATGGCTGGTTCCATGACAGTGGCAACACATAATTTCAGTGGATTTTTTTAGTCAAAATGCACCTTGGCTTTGCATATTAGAGAAAACATCATAGCTCAACTATCTACGGAATGGAAAGGCGAGTGGCATATTGCAATAGAAATGCTTTGTTTGCACACATACCGCTAACAAAACAACAACAACAATCACTTCTGGTTAATCACAAAAATAGTTATTTGGGACAAATGTTGAAAGATCAGGGTCAAAAAGTACATTTTTAGTTTAGTTTTTTTCACAGCTGAAATGTGAAATATACTACATGGTGTTTATAATTTAAACAAGCATATAAATATAAACAAGCAATATAAATTTGTTTCACAGTTCCTGAAACAGGAACTTTAAGATCTTGGTATTACATTATTTAAGTTACCAAATGTAGAAATTTGCTCTTTCAGATTCCTCAGGTATTCCAAACTTTCTCTCCAGAGTCATGGTTTGGGGAACAAGTGAACAGAAGTCTACACTAGGAACTAAACTTTATTTTCTCTCCCACATTTATTTCCTCAGCCTATCCTCTCTTTATAACATGGAAGAATTGTATATATATATATATATATATATATATATATATATATATATATGTTTCAGTTATAATGTGTTTTATCCTCATAAATATTTATTTAAAATATTTTATAATTGAAATAAAGAAATATAATTAAGTCATACATTCTGGAGGTGTGTCATGATTTCTAATCAGAAATCTTTTTAAATTCAATATGTCTGATTGTTTAATCAAATAAGAAAGTACAGCTACAGATTATCCATTATCTCAAATTACATTTATTTTCAGTAAGTGCAATACTAAAAGGTACTATTGCTTCCAGCATTATGTTTTGTAAACCAGGTAGTCATTTTGGTGACAGTAAACATTTATTTATAGATGTAGAGTATTAGGTGATAACGGACAAAAATATAAAACTAATTTCTGACATTTTTGTTTATAAACCATGCAAACTTGTTCATAATAGTTTCTCTGTAAAATACAGAGAAGTTATCAGAATATATACAGAAGATATCAAATTTAATAACAAGAGAATTAAAGTTAAAATCTATGATATTAATTATCATAGCATTTAGTGATTACTTCATATATTTGATATTATGGGTTAAATGTAAAACATATATAAAGCACTAGAATATATTATATATATTAAAATCCCAATGTATGCTAATTTTTGTTATGTACTTGTGCCTAATTAATAATATTGTATTATTAAAATATCAAAGTATTTAATAAATTATCTAATTTAATAAATTAGTGCCTTTTACATTATAAATACCAAATATTTATTTGATTTAATAGCAAAATACCAAAATATATCAAATTTCTATAAGTGACCTTGAACAATAAATTAAAACACATTAAAAATATACTAAGCTCCCACATAATCTTGTAGAATGAGTCAAAGATAATTTTTTGGAAATAAATTTTTGCTATTCCATAATTTTTGTCTAAATGACTTTTTTTTGGATTTCAATTATCTAGAAATAACTTATTTAATGATTCATGCTACATTCCTACTCCTGTCTGAAATCACAAAGGTAAATGCTTATTAGATCATTATATATATATATGTATATTAAAGTAGGAAGTATATATACTTTTTTATATACATATATATAAACAAAGTATATATACTTCCTAATTTAATTTGGTACACTAACATCAAAATGAACATAAACATAACAAAGCTAATATTGCCCAACTATACAGTCATGTAAAATTGTTTACTTTATAATATATATTATATAAATATTAATTTTACCCACAAATTATTCTTACTATTAGAAAAGTATTGCGGAATTTGAAGTGGAAATATTTAAAATAACGTAAGCATAATTAGATTTAATATCTTTGAAGAAAGTTACTCTGAGCTATTTCAAAAATTAAGAGATATACAATTTAAACTATGAACTTCCAAAAATTAAGAGATGCAAAATTTATATAATATAATTAAAGGAAGTATAAACAAAGCAATATGATTAATATTCATTCACTCTATTATTTTTCTTGCAGAATAAAGTTGGATATGTATAGGAACACCTGGGAATACAACCAGAAGTAAAATCACATAAGAGAACTCATAAGAAGGTAGTTATTTCTAATTTGGTCTTGGAATTCCAGAAACTGAAAACTTATTTTTGTGTGAATTACAATTAGAATATGTTATTTTCTTATGGAAACATTAGAAAACTAATACATGTTTTGGAAAAAAATATATTCATTTTATTCATAGCTATAGAAAAGACCACCACAAAAGTGGACCACTATTATCGCATTATATATACATAGGCCCTTTCAAGGTCTGAGTCTTCTTTACGACAGAATGTTTTATAGAGGCCAATTATGAAAGGGTCAGAAATAATGGAAAAGATAAACACCATTTATTTTCCAATGAAGAAAAGTTGTAACCAAACTAGTGATGCAGCACTTACATTACGCTGACATATACACTCCTAAGACTTATGTTGAAAGCTGGGTACAGGAAAATAATAATGTGCAATTGTGCATAGTTTTGAAAGATGATAGTGGCATCAGTGTTACTTTGTCCTTGCTGACTTAATCACTCTTGTTTATAGTAATATACATTAGGGGTAAATTTCTTCACGGAAATGCTTGAGTTGAGTGTGAGAGATAAAGACTTTACATTGCTTTTGATATATTATTCCACAGAGGTATCAAGTTCTTGAAACTGTATTGAATTGATGTCAAGGTTGTTCGTTGAAGTTTACACTGTTTTGAAAATTCCGTTTACCAGATAATATTTTTCATACGTCCATATGATTTCAGTTTTCTTTTTATAGTAATTGAGAAAATAAAATAAATACATTGTTGCATATAATACCTAGGATTATACGCAACGGAAGACTCAATATCAAGAAGAATTTTGCTTTTTATTAGATAAATGCATATAAAATATTTGCATTATTCAGAGCCCAGGAGATAGCATGGAGGTAAGGCGTTTGCCTTTCATGCAAAAGGTCATCGGTTCGAATCCCGGTGCCTCATATGGTCCCCTGTGCCTGCCAGGAGCAATTTCTGAGCGTGGAGCCAGGAGTGGCCCCTGAGCACTGCGAGGAGTGACCCAAAAACCAAAAAAATAAATAAATAAATAAATAAAATAAATAAAATATTTGCATTATTCATTTTATTTTATAAAAGAGATAAAGATAAAATCAACTTTTATAACTTTAAAAAACATTACATAAGTCCAGGTTGATAGTGTTTAGGTCTTGTTTTGAACCCCTGTGACTTTGCACACAACCTGGTCTCCCAGTATCAATAGCTGTGATACATTAGTACATGAAACATGACTACAGAATACATGAATACAGTAAGCTTGAAGCACAACTGGGTAAAGTTCAAAATTTAAAAATAGATAAAAGGTAATATAATATGATGCTTATACCCATAATTGTACAGTTTATAAATATTTTTGATGTTTTCAATTTATTGAATATTAAGCTAAATAAATATATGATTGCCTCATTCATTATTGTGAGGACCCTTGATATGTGAATTTCTACTAGACATAATGATCAGACTCATCCATTCTCAGCTAAGGATGATCTTTTAAATGGTCAGAAAGATGCTATATTGCATTTTAAATATGATGGAACACATACTTCTTCCTAGTAATGCTAATTACCTCCATTTGTACTTCAGATAGAGTTGGTGATGATACTGCAGTTATCCTGAAACCAGAAAGATACATTGCTAAGATGTTTGAATAAAATTTATATTTAAAAAGTCATTGTTTATTGTCACCATGGTACTGTGTTTTTATTCTCATCAGTCTTGTAGGACATGGATGACTTAAATATTCTCTCAAAAGATTGACAATGTGCATAAAATCATTAGCTTGATTGATGGCTTTAACAAGAAAAAAAACAAAATTTATATTAAATTTAAATTAAATTTAATTTGTAATAAGATAAAACATATTTGCTAACCAATATATCTATTAGACATAGTACTTTGAACAAATTCTAAAGTCTCTATTTTGTAGTAAAAATAGGAAAAAATGTATAGAAAATGTTTGCTAAAATAATAGTTTTTATTTAACAAGTTTTATTTACCAAAGAAAATAATGTTTCTGCTTTTTAAAAAAGGCCATTGTTATATATAATTATAAAGAGTAACAAATATTAAATAGATTCTGTAGAATAAGTGTGAACTGGTTTCTTGAAGAGAATAGTGTGATTATTCAATTTATATAACACAATACATTTTATTAAATCTTACAACAAATCCTGCAAGCAACATATTCCAAACTTAAAAGATGCCTTAAATGAACAGTTCTATGGTTGAGATTTATGCTTAACAATTTATATTAGCTAATGTATATTCCACCCAATATCATTAAACCAAAACATGATTGAATAAAATATTTGTATCTCCTAAAAGGTGAGATATATTGAATAAATATTTATATGGGTCAATATGATTCTAGTTTGTCTGAAGAAATCTTATTTTATTTTATTTTTTTTTGAAAAAAAAAGAGAAGATAATATTAGAGAAGGTAGATAACTAATTTCATTTCAAAGCACTTTCTTAGCATGAATAATATCTAAATTTGAAATTCTGTTTATATGTGGTTGTTAGAAATACAGTATTCACCTTGGTGTGGTCTTAGTGACAACTGTGAACTGTTGGTTTATCATTACTGATAGCATTCGACATTGAGACCAATGTTAGGCAATAGTTCAAAACGCTTATATTATTTGAAAATCATTCCCAAGAGAAGATTGTATCATCACAACAACACAATTAAACATTATG
>PVKC010016252.1:0-20936 GCA_004027635.1 Crocidura indochinensis
CAGGATTTTTACCCTCACTCAAAATGGCAAAATGCAATATGTGTTTAATATATTATTGTTAAAATTAGATGCTTTGGGGCCGGAAAGATAGCATGGAGGTAAGGCATTTGCCTTTCATTCAGAAGGTCATTGGTTCAAATCTTGGTGTCCCATATTGTCCCCCGAGCCTGCCAGGATCGAGTTCTGAGAGTGGAACCAGGAGTAACTCCTGAGCACTGCCGGGTGTGACCCAAAATCAAAAAAAAAAAAAAAAAAAAAAGATGCTTTTGTGTAATGTTTGTCTGTTTTGGCAGGTCACTTCGTGGTGTGGCTCTCTGACTCTCACAGTTTAAAATTTTGGCTCTTTGCATCGAACTTGTTCGCCAGCCCTGTACTAGTCCCTTCTTTAAAGAACCTGAGGAAGCAGAGGAGTACTTTGGAAAGATAGAAGGTATGACCCAGAATTCCTCCTGCATCTACATGCACCTGTGCACCTGCTTTCAATTCCCTGTTAGCAATGTTTTTTTTACAAACAATTGAACATTTGTGTGCCAGGCCGTCCTGGATGCTGTGTGAGTAGACCTGAGTTTGGTACAAAAAGCACTGTCTGGCAGGAAACACAGGAAACACAGGGGTGGAAGAGGAGAACCCATACTGAGGTTAAAGGAGGAGAAGGAGATGGTGGCAGCAGGTCCACTGGGCAACTCAGAAGGGCAGGCCGAAGGGGTAGGAGAGGAAGGACAAGGGACAGAGGAACAGCAGAGTAAACGGGACTAGAGGCAGACACTTGGCTTTTCATTTGGGGCTATGCTCACAGTAGTGTTCAGGTACTACTCCAAGTCCAGAGCTACAGGGTTTGTTTCTCCAGGCCATCCTCAAGGGAATAGAACCCGGCTCCCATGAGCTCAGTGCTGGATCAGTCTTACAGGGGGCTCTAAGGACTCTCAAACTCTCCATCACTCATCAAGGAAGTCTAGAAGGCCCCAGGGAGATTATGTTCCTCTGCACCATCACTCACTGGCCTCTCTGTCTCTTTCACTTGCTTATCCTTCCTGCTGCCCTGGGTTCCTTGTGACTTTTTTTGGGGGGGGAGCACACCCAGTAATACTTAAGATTATTCCTGGCACTGCACTCAGGAATTACTTTTGCCATGCTCAGGGGACCATATGATATACTGGGGATCAAACCCAGGTTATTTGTGTGCAAGGCAAGAACCCTATCTGCAGTGCTATTTTCTGGCCCTTCCTGCATTTTTTGGGGGGGTCATACCTGGCAGTGCTCAGGGGTTACTCCTGGCTCAAGGACATCAGAATTCAAGTGGAGAAGGTCTGTCTGGCCACCAAATAAAGAACTTGCTCTTCTTTCTCTTCTTATGGTGTCATATTTACCTCGTCCTTTTGGTGTGGTTTTGGACCATAAGCTTTTTGGTCTTGTTTTTGTTTTGGGGTCACACTCAGTGGTGCTTGGGGGTTATTCCTGACTTGAGAAACCATAGGGGATTCTGGGGATCAAACCTGGGTTGGCCATGTATAGGCAAATGCTACCCGCTGTGCTCTCGCTCTGGATCCACGGACCATGAGCTTTTGAGATCAAACAACTAGAGAATTTTTGGAACCCAACGTATTTACAAGTTTGATTATTGACACATAATTTCTCTGGAATTATTTTGTATTATGTTTTTCTGCCCAAATTTTTTTGGCCACATCCAGTGGCACTCAGGGGTTACTTCTGGCTCTGTGCTCATAAATCACTCCTGTCAGGCTCGGAGGACCTTATGGGATACCAGGGACCGAACCCGGGTCCGTCCCAGGTTGACAGCGTACAAGGCAAACATCCTACTGCTATGCTATTACTCCAGCCTTCTATTTTTTTTTTTATTTTTAGCCAGCCTTCTATTTTGTATTATGTTTTAAACTCCCCCAATCAGAGGGTAAATTTTTGCCTGTATCAGTGGCAATGTCCACCATCATGGTGTTGTGGAGGAAGTGGCACCACCCTGCAGATTTATGGTGCATTATCTCATTTCATCTTAGTAACAATAATGGGTGATAATTCCATCTCCTAATGTATCTGGGAGAGGCTTGGGATCCTCAAGGACCCAGCTGATCAATGGCACAACCAGGAGGTAAGTGAGGTCTGCAGAGGATCTGCCATGTGGATTCTGAGAGACCAGTATCATGTATTCAGGGGCATTAGGTACCCCATGGAAATAAGTAAGGGGACACAGCCCTGAGCCCTGAGTCCCTGACAGGAATGGAGGAACACATAGAGGCTATAAAAGAGGATTACCAAGGGGAATGTGAGAGTATTCGTGCAGGCCCCATTGGGACGAACATCTACCCTCTGTGCTTGTTCATTCAAGGAATCACTCCACCCAGCTTTTGACTTCTCCCCTCTTTTATAGAGCTCAAGCTTTTCAAAGCTTTTTCTTATATCCCCAAAAGCTAATCAATAGGGCTGTTGCAAGCTGAGACAAGTTCGTGAACTTTCCAAAGGGACAGTAAAAAAATAGTAGAGCAAAACACCAAGAATTTCATAGGTCTCATTTATATACAGCATTGCTGCCTTGTTCCTGAACCTCTGAAGCTCAGGTTCTAAGTCATAAAGCTAGAAAGATGAATATATAAGATAATATGCCTGACTCATTAGGTGCCCTGGGGGAAAGGGTGCTTCCTTGATGGTCTTCTCTAGGTCACTTCCTAAGCTCACCAGTAGGGGGCAGCAGGGAGCCATCTGCAACATCAGATCTGGACCAGCTCTGGTGACAGACCTCTGAATGAGGTGTTGGACTGGCTACCTTCACCAATGGCAGTCTTCTTTGAGGGCTGCTCCATCTGACAGCACTGAATAAAACCAGCTCAGAAGAAGGAGCTTCCTGAAAATTGGTTGTGGTAGTGGAGGGTTATGGGGTAAGGTGGTGCTGGATGCTGGGTGCTTACAGAAAGGTACGTACCTAGAGGAGGTCCAGTTACTCAATGCACATCATGTCAGGAATGTAAAATTATATTTTGTTGTCTGTTATCACCTTGGGGTCACACCCAGCTGTTCTCAGGGCTTATTTCTGGCTCTGCACTTAGGGATCACTCTTGGCTGAACTTGGGGGACTAGGTGGTACCAAAGAATGGACCTGGGTTAGCTGCATGCAAGGCAAGCATCCTGCCCACAGTATTCTCTCTGGCCCATGAATATGGCAGAATTCTAGCTGGGCCATTGTGAGCTTTGAATAAGAGCACTGGAAGGTGGTGTATGGGCAGTGTCTGGTACCCAGTTTCCATTGCCACTCTCCTGTGAGTACAGAGCCTGGAACCCTGAGGTCACCTGACATATTCCTCACTGAAGCAGCAGCTCCATGTCTACCCATGAGCCCTCAGGGGAGAGTCCACACCTCATCTTGCAGGGGAGCTGGCTCAGGGAAGCTGTCCTGCAGGGGTGAGTCCTGGGACGAAGCATGAAGGCCACTGACTAGCCATGAGCTCACACTTTTCCTCTCTTGTTTTTTGTAGCTCCTCTCAGAAGCACCCCTGTTATACCCCTTCCTTGCATACAGGCCCTGCACATAGGCTCTTGCCTCTCAGATGAGTTCTGTTTTCTTCCTAGGCTCTGGAGCCTGACAGAGCTGACAAAATGTGCCCAGATTGCCTCCAGGATTCGGCCAGTTCGAATCTACTCATTTGAGACTAGATAGGTCTCTAGTACAGCTGGAGGCTGACAGTGCAGAAAGATTCCAGGTCATTTGAGCACTGTGGCAGGAGTCTAGATCAAGTTCTGGTACATATCTCCTTTGTGTCCCACAAGCATCTCCATGCTTGTTCCTCCCAACCACACAGATTTTCTCTTGGTCCTGGCCCCACCTCTAGGCCTAGGGTCATCTTCCAGGCATCCCAGCCCTGTCTGATTTCCTATGGAAGCAAGAAGACCAATAGGGACTATTGAGGGACTTTCCCAACTCAAAATCCAGTCTCCCCAGTTCTGGATAGAGGGTAGCTGCCTCTTTTCCAGAACCAGGCTATGCCTCCTTGAATCTCCTCATGCCCATCTCCCCTCTCCATGCTCACCTCCAATACTCCTCACTGGGGCTTGTCCTCTGCAGCGTGTGGTTGAGTAGATGGGAGAGGTTGCCAGGCAGGCTGGCAGTCCGGGACCCGTTGGTGTGGTTGGAGGCATCCAACACGCTGGCACAGTCGGGCGTATTCCAGGGGTTGTTGCAGTACGCCCAGGGCAACACATGTGTCATGGATGAGAAGAAGTAGTAGAAGGCAATGCAGATGACCACGTTGTAGTAGATGCCAATGTAGGTGGATACCACCATCATGCCGTAGCCCACACCTGAGGAGCAGGGGGGCAACCTCACACATCTGGTCCAAGGAGGAGAATGTAACCCCCTTGGGCCCTGGGAATACCCATAGAATGAACCAGTCAAGGCCTTCTTTGCTCAGGACCAAGCTGGGGAGCAAAAGGCATTTGTGTCAACATGTGGTGGGTGGGAATGGGGGCAGGAGGAGAGTGAATAAACATGGGTCCCAGCGTGTGACCCAAGGCTTCAGCCATTGATGTTGGGTGGGGGGTCAGCACTAGGGTGCCCCAGGGGTGAGCTGTGTTTGTGCAGATGTGAGTCTGACAGTGAGCATGTGTTTGTGTGTGTGTGTGTTCATGCATCTCTCAAAGGCCTCCTCACCTTTGAACATGGGGCTGATTCTCCACACGCCCAGACATCCCTGGCTTGCAAACTGGCCGAAGGAGAGTTCCATGAAGAAGAGGGGGATCCCACAGAATATTAGCATGATGAAGTAGGGGAACATGAAGGCTCCTGGCAGGCAGAGAGGGGTCTGGCTGAGGGGCAGGCTAGGGAGCCCCACCCTTTCTATGCTCAGAACCCAACAGCAAGACCTGTGCGATGGGTGAGAACCGAGGGACGTGCCATGCACGGAGCAGGAGCCTGGTCTGAGGCATCCACCCACAGCCTGTCCTGGGGAGCTCTGATCCACAATCACTTTTTGGATGGGGCTTGAAGGCTACATCGAGCCCCTTCACACACCAAAGCCACGGGAATCCTCCAGTGTCTCTAAAACACTAAGGTGGGACTGACACATTGGGGGGCAAGGTGTGAAATTTCAAGAGGTGGGGTGCTTCCACCCTCTCCTCATCACAAAGGAATGGGCTGCTATGGCCACCAAGGTCACAAACTGTGCATCAGGCCAAGTCCAGGGGGCTCAGGCTGGGGTCAGCCTGTCTAGAATGGGGTATATGACAGGGAGGGGGTGGCCCCTGCCCACTGCCCACTGGGTACCTCCCCCGTTGCGATAGCAGAGGTATGGGAAGCGCCAGACATTGCCCAGGCCTACGGCATAGCCCACGCTCGTCAGTACAAACTCGATCTGGTTGCCCCAGTTGCCCCGTTTGAGGTTCTGGTCTCTCTTGGTGGCCTCGCTGGGCACAGCACCATTCTGTGGGGACAAGAGAAAAGTGACCATCAGCAAGGCACTCGTGCTCTCCTGGGACCCTGGCATCTCCCTCAAGAGGATCACCATGAGGGTGGCTGAGACTCTTCCTTCCTTTGGGTCTCCCTTCAGCTGGCAGGGGCTGCAGATAGGACACGGGGAGGGGAAGGCGAAGGGGGCTGCCAGCAGCCACCAAGAGGGGTCCTACCAGCACCCATTCTTCCTCATCCTGTGTTAGGGCCATCAGCCCACCTGCAGCGTTACCATCAGTCTCCCAGAGGTGGGACATGCCCAGGGAGACTGAATCGAGAGCTCCCAGCCCCTCTAGAGATTCTCCTCTTCCCTCTGGGTAAGATCTGGGAGCAGCTGAGACTCATACCAGGCAGCCAAGTCGGGCTGGGCACAAAGGGGCCTGTGTCCAGGCCGCCCCCCCACCCGCCGCCTACCGCATCGCCAGGCTGAGCACGGCAGCGGCCTGCGGGCGGGCAGTGTGGGGGAGGGGAGCTGGACCTCTCCCCCAGCCCAAGGCTCCTTCCTGGGGGCACAGGATGGGTAGAGGAAGTGGGGAGCCACAGGACAGGGCCAGTGTGGAAGGGCTCCAGGGAGCCATCTCTGCTGCTCTGTCTGGGACAGGCCACCTGGACTTGAGAGGGCAGCCATGAGCTGGGGAGAGCCCAAGCTATCATCACTGGCAAGAGAGGCTCTTGACTGACCCAAGGGAGGAAAGCAGAGTCAGTTAGGGAGCTTGAGGTTGCAATGGGGCTGCCACACCTCCAATGTACAGATGACACTGGTTCAGCAAGCTCCTGTTTTGCAGGGGGGTGGTTGGGCCCCACCCAGCAGTGCTCAGGAGCTACCCCTGGCTCTGTGCTCAGGGATTACTCCTGGAGGTGCTCAGAAGATCATGTAGTGCCCAGGATGGAACTGGTGTGGGCTGTGTACAAGGAAGTGAACTATTTCTCTGGCCTCTCACCAACCCTTTAGAAAGTGTCCCTGTCCTATCTGTCCATCCTGGATGAGCAGGGGACCAAGTCAGTGAGAGCATGGTGTCAGCAAGGTTCCAGTGGGACAGCAACACCCTTAGAGTCTCCCTGCAACAAACTAGGGTGTATGGTGCAGAAACGGCTTTGGGGGTGTTTGGGGAGAGCTGTCCCGAGGACACCCCAGGGTCACCTCACAGGCTGAAGGACACACATGGTGACGCGAGCTGGCACAGAGGAGATAAGACTCAAGGACAGCAGCAGTGCTGGCCAGGACATAGGGCAGCCAGATCTGTGACAGAAATGTTGGGGAACCCTGATAGAATGGGGAGAACAGCTTAGTACCAGCAACTTTACTGAAGGACTGATTTGAGAATGAAGACACAGGAGGCCTCAGCGTCTGGCAGAGGCCCCAGCTATGTACGTTAGGTCCCTATAAGTAAGTACCCTTTTTGCCTCCATGAGGCCAGTACATGGGGGCAGCAGAGTATTAACCCCCAACAAAACAATCATGCTGCACCCTATATCCACACAACCTTTGCCCAGAAACACCTGAAAGAGGAGACTTGGGGGCCATAGCAATTGGAACTGTAAGGGCTCTCCCACCCCTATTCAAATAGCATCTGGAACAAACTGGGAGACCTGAGAAGTGGGGTTCATTCATTCACTGTTTCACCCACTGGCCCACAGCCTGTCCACATGGGGATATCAGGAGAGCAGACAATCCTGCCTGCCCCAGGAGCTAGAAGCCTAGTGGAGACATAAGCTACCAACCACACAGACACTACGAAGCCCTAAAATATCTTTAGGATGGCAGTAAAGGGGCTGGGCGGTGGCGCTGGAGGTAAGGTGCCTGCCTTACTGCGCTAGCCTTGGATAGACCGTGGTTCGATCCCCCATGCCACATATGATCCCCCAGGCTAGGGGTGACTTCTGAGAGCATAGCCAGGAGTAACCCCTGAGCGTCACTGGGTGTGGCCCAAAAACCAAAAAAAAAAAAAAAAAAAAAAAAAGGATGGCAGTAAAGACAGCAGTAGGGATGGGAATGGGTGAGGTCTGGGAGGGTCTTGCTGGTGAAGGGCCTTGAAGTTCCCTGAGCTAACAGCCTGAGGGTGCCATTGTATCATCCCCAACACCTCCCTTAGCACCCCTACCCCTGTCCTGCCTGCTGGATGGACAGGGACCCGGTGGGCCAGGGGGATGTTTTCCCAAGGCAGAAGGCCTGCTTTAGGAGTTTATCCATTCCCAAACAAATCTCCACCAAAGAGGGCTCCTATATGTCCGGCCACAATAGCAGTTTTATTCTGCCCCAGGCTTGTTTACTTAGGGGCACAATGGGGGATTGTGTAGCTGCATGGAATGTGGGTAGGGGCACACGGCAGTGGTTAGAAATGCAAAAAGGGATGACAAAGGGTCCAGGATGGCATCATGGGCCAGGCTAGGCATCTTGCAAAGACCAAAGTCCCCAAGTCTTTCTCTGGCTTGAGTATGTCTATGATTCCTGCAGTGAGCCCTGATCAGCCACTCTGTGCTCCCCTGTCTATTGCTCACCATAGAACACTCCCTGCTTTCCATTCTGGCTTGAGTCTCTCTCTGCTCCAGGGTGAATCCTATGCCCAGATTCCCAACAGAGCAGCAGTATCCCCCTACCCCCAGACCTCTGGGGTCTGCCCCTTCCCTGGCACAAAGCAGGCAGACAGGTGATACCCTCCACATGCCAAAGGCAGCCAACCTCTGGCTCCAATCATGAGTAATCAACATTGGGCAGCTCAGCCATTCAGGTGGCAGCAAGGAGGTCCCAGCTCCTAAAGCAAGCCCAAGGCCGGGCACAGTGACTGCAGATTAGGGGGTATACTCTTGCTCCTGACTGATGGAGTGGTGACAAGATGATTCCTGGGCATTTGGTGAGCTGTGCTGACAACTTGGCTGGTAAGCAAACCCATTTTTCAAGGACAGGGAGGATCTCTGTGCGGGCTTGGGGTCTGCTTCTCTCCCATATCCATGGGAAAAAGCTGGGGCTTCCTCTCCACTAACTTTTCAGTCAGCGGAGTCTCTTTTAATATCATGTGGCCTCTTTCCTTCTTTGCAAAATCTTCCCTGCTTGGGGCTGGAGTGAGAGCACAGTGGAGAGGGTATTGGTTTTGCACTTGACCCACCTGGGTTTGATCCTCAGAATTCTTTATGGTCCCCAGAGCCTGCCAGGAGCAATTTCTGAGTGCAGAGCCAGGAGTAACCTCTGAGCATTGCTGGGTGTGGCCCCAAACCCCGCCCCCCAAAATCTTTCCTACTTTATGGCCCTGTACATGTAGAGCATACCTTTGCTTTACTACTGAGTCATACCATTGGCTCTGGGGGCTCCATCACAAATCAAATGATCCAGTCTAGCCACCCCTCTCTTTCCTTCCTTTCTTTTTTTTTTTTCTTTTTTTTTTTTTTTTTTTTTTTTTTTTTTTTTTTTTTTTTTTTTTTTTTTTTTTTTTTTTTTTTTTTTTTGGTTTTTGGGTCACACCCGACAGTGCTCAGGAGTTACTCCTGGCTCCATGCTCAGAAATTGCTCCTGGCAGGCACGGGGGACAATATGGGGCACCGGGATTCGAACCGATGACCTTTTGCATGAAAGGCAAACGCCTTACCTCCATGCTATCTCCCGGACCCCGACCTTCCTTTCTTCTTTCTCTCTCTTTTCTTCTTGTTTTTGTTTTTATGGACTACGCCCCACAATGCTCAGAGATTGCTCCTGATTCTGCACACCTGGCAGCGCTTGGGGGACCATATGGGGTGCCAGGAATAGAACCTGGTTTGGCTGAGTGCAAGGCAAGTGCTTTACAAACTGTATTATCACTCTGCCCCCCACCCTCTTTCATTTTCTTTTTTTTTTGTTTTGTTTTTGTTTTTGGGTTACACCCAGCGTTGATGCTCAGAGGTTACTCCTGGCTCTGTGCTCAGAAGTCACTCCTGGCAGGCACAGGAGACCATATGGGATGCTGGGATTTAAATCGCCATCTGTTCAAATCAGCTTCGTGCAAGGCAAACGCCCTATCACTGTGCTATCTCTCCGGCCCCCTCTTTCATTTTCTTAATATGCTGTTCATTAATAGGAAGTTGCTGCAGTGTCCAACAAAGGAACCCTTTTGTAGTCATGGTTTAACTCTAAGGGTAGTTTTCTCTTACTGACCCCTGATTAGGGCTCTGAGCTTCCCTTGCTCTTTGCCCACCATTGGTCCCTGCTCTTCGTCCTTCACAGTCCTTGGTGCTGACCATGTGGCCTGGTGCCTTTTTGGGGTTTTCACTCAGCCCTGGCTGCTTGGATGGCCCCACTCACTCCTCAGACCCCCGCATTAGGAACATGGCAGGAGGTCCCCAGCCTAGCTGCATGGAGGATGAAGAGTCATCTTCCAGGATTGAATTCAGAGGGCCAGTTGAGCCTCCCTATGACCTCCAACCTTTCACAAACCCTCAGTTGACATCCCCCTCCGGAGAAGCAACTGCTGAGTCAATAGAGAACACCCTATTCAAGAGGACTGGTGACCTTTCTGGGTTAACTATCATTCCCCCCCTCCTCTGCTAGTTGGGTGTGCCCCATGGAGCAGGCACTGTCCATAAATCCTTTCCAGGGATCTGCTGGCTTAGTCATTGCTTCACAGTAACTCCCAGAATTACGGCTGTTCAGCTCCACGGGTGCTGCCCCAGGCCCTGGATTGGCAGGTGGGACCCTGTGCATGGGATTGCAAAGCCCCAGCTCCAGCGACTCATTGCTCACCCACTCACTCACTGCTCAGCCTCCTAATCTCTGAAATTAGACACAGATCAGAAATCCCTAACAGAAATCCCTAGCAGATGAACAGACTAGATCATCCCAGAGTGATCCACCAAGCACACTCCAGTGCCTGTGTTGGAACCAGGTGCCTGAACGGAGTCAGTTCTGACCCTATCTTCCCATGATTTCCTAAGATTTCTACGTTACCTTTGGAAAATGTTCTTGTGTCCTCCCCCCCACAATTACAAAACAGCAGGAATTTATCACAGGCATGGAAAGGACAGCAACTCGGGACAGCGGCCACGGCTGTAGAGTCCACATCAGTGGCAACCAGTCTGCAGAGGCTGAACTTTTCCCTCCTCTTTGGTCCTGATTTCCCTGATTTCTATTTCCACCCCACCTCTCACTGCCCTGCACCTGCCTCCTGTCTGTCTACAGTCACATCTCCTGGCTATTTTCGTGAGGTCGGAGTCCTGGCAGACAGTGAGGAGTCCTGAGTGGAGTGGGCGGGCAGGGCCCCCTGGGACGCATCAGCCCTGGGGTTTACTCATGGGCTGGGGTTCCGTCCAAGACAAACTCTCTGGAGAAGCCTGAGACCTACCTCCCAGACTGATCTGCAGCCAAACCCGGATGACGATGCTGACTTTCTGTGAGCCCCAGAGGGGGATTCAGGCAGTCATTGCTCCAGGAGATCCCACGCCCCTGCCACATCCCCCAGAATTGTCTCCACAAGTTCTCTCCCATCAGCCTGGCTGCCCACAGGGACCACCTATCCCACCAGACAGAGCCACTGTCCTTCCTCTGACTGTGCCCAACTGGACATGGGCCAGAGCTGGAGGGGCAGGAGTGCAGAAATGGCCCCAGGTTCCAGCAGGACATTGGCTGATGCTCCCACCTTTAGGTGCTTGGGAATGCAGCCTTGAGAGTGGGGGAAGGCAGGATCTGCAGATGGCAGGACGTGCAGCAAGCAGACAAACTGGGGCAATAGCACGGGGGCCAGAAGGGGCCCTGCCTCTGCCCTGGAGATGCCTAGGATCCCTGCCTAGCACTGTACTGCATGGTAGTCTCTGCTCTAGACAGTGGGCAGCAAGCTGTTCTCTGGAAAGAGGCTGTGGTCTGAAATTTGAGGGGAACTCCCCTCCCCACTTCTCTCAAACTCAACTCTGGAGACTGTTCTCTCACTTCTAAAGACCAGGTCAAACACCTCAGGGGAGGAGCATGGCTTTCCAGGTCCCTTCACTTTCTTCCTTCAGCCCCTGCTGGGGTGAGGGTACATGGGCACTGGCCCCCTTGCTGCTCCCTGTCTATCCCCCACCCTTGCCGTGAGCCCCTGTACCACTGCCCCCTCACCCCCTCTCCCCATAGGAGTAGCTGCCGTGGCATAGACAATGGGGCTGTATTGATCAGTACAATTCCTGGGCACCTCCGGCCCGTCTCCCCGGGAGCCAGGACAATGCAGCTTTGATACACAGAGCAGATTCTCATCAGGTCCTTAGGCTGGGGGGCCCCTACCCCCACCATCTCATTTACCCCCCACCCCCCACCAGCTCTTCCTGCACTCCTTTGCACAGTTACAACTTTCTGGGTCACTTTTGCTGGTGTCTGTCTCGCTCACTGGCACAGACCAAGCTCTAGGTCCTCTCCCCACCCCCAGCCCAACCTCCAGCCTGCCAGACCCCAGGGAGGGGGCTTGAACACTGGAAAGTGACTGACCTGCTCTGGAGAGGCGGGGGCTGCTGGTTCACAAGCTACAGCCATCCCAGGGTGGGCACTCGGAGAGGAGCCGGGGCACCCGCGTGTCCCCGCAGCTCATTCACACCTCTGCCAGCTCCAGGCAGCACTGACCATCCCCTGCGTCTCCGAGTACCCGCTGGCCAGCGCGATTACTTTCACCTCATCTCCTCCCGAGGCTCGGCCTCCCCTCCCTGGCCCTGCCCCTCCGGCCGGTGCCCATGCTGCCTGTGCGGGGTCCAGAGTGAGGCATGGGCTGCTCATGACTTTTTCTTGTTCCCAGAAAGTTGTTGGAACCAAACATACACATACTCGTTTACAGACACTGAGATGGCAGGAGAGCAGGTGGTATTTCCTCCCTCCCAAGGATGGACAGAGGGGTTTCAGGATACCACTGGGCATTAGAGAGGGAAGAGGAGCACAGGTGTCCTTGGGCATTAGAGGGGGAGGTAGGGCACAGGCATCATTGGAAACAAGTTTAGGGCAGGGGATATGACCACTTAGCATTATTACTTCAGCCTCTTGCATTGCTTGAATGGTGTGGTCAGGGTCTGTCCTCCCCAGGTGGGGGGACCCACTCAGCTAACCTACTGGGGTGCCTTATAGTAGAAGTGACTGAAAGACAGCTCACTGATCTGTGGCTTATGCGTCTACTTTCCTGAGGAAAGAGGCATTAGTCCACAGAGTACAGACAAAATTCGGTGGAGACCTACCATACTTTCCAGCACTGAAGGGCTCCCCCAGGGTGCCCAAGGACCTCAGGTCACTCTAGCCAGTGTCTCCCTCGGCTTGCCTCTCTGAGGCCCCTTCTTTGGCTAAACTCCTGAGGATACTGAGGCCCCCAGTAGCAGCTGGGAAGGTGCTGGAAAATTCACAGGGTGGGGGTGACCAAGAGTGCTGTGGTGGGAGGGGTCATGGCCATGGTATAAAAGTGACTGCCCCAGAGCCGGGCGTTGGCACTGGAGGTAAGGTGCCTGCCTTACCGCGCTAGCCTTGGACGAACTGCGGTTCAATCTCCCGTGTCCCATATGGTCCGCCAGGCCAGGGGCGACTTCTGAGCACATAGCCAGGAGTAACCTCTGAGCATCACTGGGTGTGACCCAAAATCCACAAAAAAAAAAAAAAAAAAAAAAAAAAAAAAAGTGACTGTGCCAGGCGGTATGAATGCAAACCCCACTCAGACAGGCAGATCTCACCACATCCAGCTTCAGGCAGTTTCCCAGGTCTCAACAAGGGGCAGAATCCTTCTTGCCCATCTCTGAACCCAGGGAAGGGAGACTGTGGAGACTTAGCGACAATAGTGCTAAGTACTTCTGGTAATGAGGAAGCCTGAGAAACAGACACTGTCCAAAGACCATCACATAGAACCAGAATGCAATAGTACATCGAGGAGGGTGCTAGCCCTGCAAGTGTTTGACCTGGATTCAATTCTCAGCATCCCATATGGTTCCCTGAGCACCACTAGGAGTAATTCCTGAGTGCAGAGCCAGGAGTAACCTCTGAGCATCACTGGATGTGCCCCCACAACAAGTAAACAAAAAACAACAAAATACCTTTCTGTGTCTAGGTGATGTGCATGGATCATGTGTGTGCATGTGTATATGTGCGCTGCTGCTGTGTGCGAGTGTGCACTCATCAAATTCTCCCAATAGCCCCTTGATGAAGGGCCTCAGACAAGTCACCTCGAAAGGGCCCCAGAGGCTGACAACTCAGGCTCACTGGGTGGGACATGCCTTTGAGTTCCCAGACTCACTCTGCTGACTTCCTGCGGGCACAGACTAAGCACCGAGGCTCGGCCAGACTCCGGCTCCAGGAAGGTCCAGTCACCCATGATGGCTAAGGGCTCCCTTCCACCCAGGGTGGGCTCTGGGCTCCGGCTGCCCTGGCCTGGGCCGGGTGCCCAGAACAGGCAGCCCTGGCTGGAGGCTTTCTCTGGCTCTGGCCGCAGGGATGGGAGGCGGCAGCAGCCCAGCTGGGCCCTGGCCGTAATGAGGCCTCATTAGTGGGATCCAGCTGCTCGGGCCCCACTTAGGGAGACCGACTCCCCCGGCCCCAGCTCTGACTTCCCTTAATAGGTACAGGCGTGCTTCCAGAGGGGCAAGGAGTCGAGGGTCTGTGTGGGTTCTGGGGCTGAGAAGAGCTGGGGGAGGTGTTGCAGGGAAGGATGTGCATGGAGGGGTGGGCTCAGTCTAGTGTTCATGGGCTCCAGGGAGGAAGCTGAGGGGGAGACTAGAAAAGGGAAGACATGCCGAGAGGAAATCTGACGAAGAGGCCTTTCCTCTGGATCTAGAGATCTACCTTGCTTTGGGCCCAGGGGCAGTTACGGGGATCCAGGATCATTCAGTGGAGTCTCTGAGTCAGAAACTGAGGGGCTAGGGTCAGAGAGATAGCACAGCAGTAGGGTATTTGTCTTGCATGCAGCCGATCGAGGATGGATGGTAGTTTGAACCCTGGCATCCCCTGTGCCTGCCAGGAGCGATCTCTGAGCGCAGAGCCAGGAGTAACCCCTGAGCTCAGACGGGTGTGACCCCCCCCACCCACACACACCCGAAACCACAGAAACTGAGGAGTTGGGCTGTCTTGGTGAGAACACTCATGGGTGCGAGGCCTTTGGTATAGAGAATGGCCCTGTGTGACTGTGCCTGATTCAAGAAAGTACCAACTATGTGTCCAGTCCTGGATTAGAAAATGTCTCCCAGAAAGCCAGAGAGATAGTATTGGGTAGGGTAACAGTCTTCTACATGACCCACTCAGGTTTGATCCCCACCCAGTAGCTCATCTAGTCCCTAGAGCATTGCCAGGAGTAATTTCTGAGTGCAGGGCCAGGAACCACCCCTAAGCATAGCTGGCTGTCTCGCACCCCAAGTGACTCCTAGGCATGAGGAACTATGCCAAGAATTTTCACTGGATGCTAGGACCTGAGTTAAGATGTTCCCACTAGTGCCTGGAGATATACTACAGTGGGTTGGGTTCTTGTCTTGCATGTAGCTGACCTGGGTTTGATTCCCAGTAATATGGTCTCCTGAGCAACCCAGGAGTAATTCTTGAGTGCAGAGCCAGAAGTAACCTTTCAGTACTTCTGGGTGTGGTCTCCAAATCTGACCCCTACAAAGAAGTTCTCACTAAAGGCCAAAGAGATACTACAGAGGAACTTGTCTTAGACACAGTTGGCCTGAGTCAATCAAGAAAAAAAAAAAAAACTAACTCAAAAAACAAATAAGAAGATCCTAAAGGGGCCGGAGTGTTAGCGCTAGAGGTAAGGCATATGCCTCGCAAGCGTTAACCTAGGACAGACTACAATTTGATTCCCGGCGTCTCATATGGTTTCCCCAAGCCAGGAGCAATTTCTGAGCACATAGCCAGGAGTAACCCCCGAGCATCACTGAGTGTGGCCGAAAAAACAAAAAATAAAAAACAAACAAACAACAAAAAAAAAGAAGCTTCTAAAGATGTCAGCTCAAGCCAGCAAGACTCTGCAGAGTGTGACTCCGCTCTCTCAGGGATGCTGATGTCTGCTAGCCCTGGGTGGAGCCCATGCATACCAACCCTAAGTGGGCTATGCCCCCTGAGTGTTGACCTGTGCTGATATCCATCAGGGAGTGTGACCACATGCTGGGACTCATCACCAGGTGAGTGATGAGTAGGCTCTACAAGGGAGTGTCCCACGTGGGCCAGACCCGTGCTTGGTGAGGGGCCAATGTAAGCCAAGCCTATACGTGTTAGGCATTTTCCACATGTCAGGACTGGGGTGGGAAAGTACCTACTATGTGCCAGATAGGCCCTGAGATGGATGGACCAGATAAGAAGAGGCCAAGCCCTCCTGCAGAAGCCAACCAAAGGGACGAGGGTGGAGTGACTGTGTGGCCTGGGGCTTACACAAAGCCTTGTGGGATGATGGAGATGCTCTGCACCAGGTCACTGACTTGCTGATTCCTCTTATCCCAGCAGATTTCTGGGTATAGAAGTAGAGGGTACCTGAAGAACGTTGAGAGGGGAGTGTGGATACAGGGCAGGGGGCTGAATGAGCTGACCTGGGCACTTAGCTCAAGGCCATAGAGCTAAAGCTCAGCCATGGGGTTCTCTTGCTCCCTGTCCTACCTCCTCTCCTCCAGCTCCCTAATCTCAAAGCCCCAGGCAGTGCTGCTGTTGCTTAGTGGACCCCACAATGCCCCTAAGCGTCCCAGCTGCTCCCCATGCCCTGGCCAGCTGGGCTCTTACAAGTTCCTGTTCTGGGAGGCATTGAGGCATGAGTGAGGCAGCTGAGCCCGCCTGGCAGAGACCATCTGGGCTGGGAGTGGGGGAAGAGACATGTGTGGCAGGCATGTGGGCCTGGGCACGTGTAGGACAATACTGCCTGTCTGGGGAGACTATATGTCTGTATCCTTATACCCATCCTTGGGGTGAAGGGGCTTGGGCATGAGGACTCCATGGCAGGGCTGCATGCTTGTGGCATGTCGCAAGATCCAAGTGGCATCGGAACTACAAAACTGGGATGGTTGGAGGGTCACTGGTTGGCATGTGTGGCTTTCAACACCCCCTCTCCTGCCCCACCCTAACGTATACATAAGGACAGTCCTCAGTCATCAGCCCAGAGAGGACACCGCACCCAGTCAAGGGGTGGCTTTGCTGCTCTGGCTGGCAGAGAGATGGGGCTCCTCAGGCTGTATCCTAGAGACCAGCACTGAATGGAGGCAGTTTCAGTTCCAAACTGGGCCCGTGAATAGAGTAGCCCAAGGTCAACAGTCGAACTGGAAAAGAGGCAGGAATAGAATCTCCAGCAGCCACTGGGGGTGCCCAGGGGACAAATGCTATGAGCCTCAAACGCAGCGGCTGTGGAGGTCAGGACCGAAGGGCAGAGGGCTCGGAGAAATGGAGCCCCGGCTATCTTTAGGCACATCTGGTGCTGGGAACGGGGGTCCCCAGGCTCCTTCCCCCCCCTTCTCTGATCCTGCAGTACCCAAAGGCAGGAATGCTCTTTTCCAGCAGGGTCTGAAGACTGTGAGGCTCTCCACATGCCCATGGGCGGCCATGGCCTTGCCTGCCCCCCACACAGGCCTTTCAGCTTTAAGAATGGCTCCCAAGAAAGAGCCTGCAGATACATTTCTTAGGTTTCTAGGGACAGAGCTACCCACTCCACTTCAGTGACCTGTGCCAATGCCAGAACTTCCCCTCAGGAGAGTGAACCTATATTCATTATTAACCCAGTACCCCCAGACCACCCTTCAGAAAGTGTTCTAGGTGTGATCCCTGCAGCTGAACCCCCAGAGTGCAGGTGGGACTTTCAGAAACTTCTTTCATGTGGACTTGTTCCTACCCAGAGGGGCAAGACCAGAGGTAGGGCACTGAGGGGACACAGAGGGAGGGTCTCGGTCACTGGAGCAAAACCACCTTGCCTCCCCAACTCATGCTTTTGGAGAAGGTACCCCATGACCATAAAAGTGTTGGTAAGAGCCAGGGCCACCAGAACAGAACATCAATGAATGACAACGTGTAACATACAGAGGTCGGAAGAGAAGGAAAGCTCCACTCAGTCACTGGTTTCCTCCCCAGAATCACCCCAGTGAGCATATCTTTCAGGCAATACCCAAAAGAAGCCTAATCACTGTCTTAAAGGTCTGTTCTTTTTTTTTTTTAAATCATACAAATAAAAAAAGAAATAAAAGTATATTTACTTGTATGCCTAGAAATTTTCCTGGGACTTATTAAAAGATCACCCAAAACTAATAGATGACTGCGAGATTATGGGACACACAATAGACATATAAAATTACAAGATATTTGTATAGATTAACAATACACAAATATAAAAAAAATTGTTTTTTGAACCACACCTAGAAGTGCTCAGGGGTTTACTCCTGGCTCTGCACTGAGGACTCCGGGCAGGTCTGGGGGCACCATATGAGGTGGCAGGGATTGAACCCAGGTTAGCCACGTGCAAGGCAAGTGCCTTAACCACATTAAGGAAAAAAAAAAGAGGTCTGGTCTTTATCCCCTGGTTCCAGGTTTTCCATTGCCAAGCTGCTCAGTCAATCCTCCAATAGGGGCTCTTCCTGCAAGCTCTGCCCAGGCCCTGTTTTTGCCTCAGCTTCTCAGGGTGTCCACCACCACACCTCAGGGCCAGAGATGACCAAGGGGAGAGGAAGACTTTCTCAAAAACCTCAAGGGAGAAGCCACAAGTTAGGTTCTTTCTGAGTCACTTTTCAGAGTGAAAAAGACTTGGAAGGCAAAAAAAAAAAAAAAAAAAAAAACCTGGGTCTAAGTCCTCTCTTCTCAGCCAGACACACTAAGTTCAGATCGAAGTGGGATGGGGGTGAGGGTGTTCCCAGCCAGCTGCAGGGATAATTTTGGGGACTTGAGACGCAGTTTCTTCTTCTCTGGGGATGGGCTTTTGCCTCAGATAGGCCGTGTAGGTTCAGGCAGGATCTGCCTCACTGGGAGCTTAGGGCCACACACCCCCAGCACTACCAGTGAGAGGGGCCTCCCAGATCTACCAGGAATGGCGAAGACTCTGAGGGAGCTGCCTCCTGCCTTCTCCCCTGAACCTACCCATTACTTACCAGCATCCCTTTGGCACCTTTTCCGACCATGGCGGCAGTGAGATGGGCTCTGGAGTCTGGGAGCACTCACACAGCCTTGGCTTCTGGCACCTTCTAGACCACAGACTTCAAGGGCTGAGGAGAGAACAGAGTGATGAAGTGAGGCCCTGGAAGTGGGATATGTGGGAACATGCCTTCCCACAGGCAGTCCAGAATGGGGGAGGGCTGCAGGCTCTGTCATGCCCCTTCCCCCCACTCCTCAGCCCTTTCCCTATCTTGCCGCTTTCAGAGTGACCTCTTTGATGCTCTTCCCTAGCAACTCTCCCAACCCTTCCCCAGCATCCCTGGGGCTCCAGGCTTCCTGTCCCCATGGGCAAAGGCCTATTTTTGACTCTCCAGATGCCCAATTCAATACGAAGTAAATAAAATAAAAACATAAGCCCAAAACTGGGACAGGGTCTGCCTCCTTCAGTGCCTGGGTGAATGACTTCAACCTTTCCCCTCAAGGCCTGTCAGTTTGCCTCAAGCTGGGCTCCCCAACTGTCTCCCTCATCCTAGTGCTACTCAATTGGGCTCCAAGAAGTGGTCCAGAGAGCTTCGGCCCTGGGCACTCTGGTGCAGACAGCTTCTTGCCCAGCTATAGCACCTCCTTCTGGTCCCAAGTGGAAAGTCTTGGGCTGAGTGTATGTGTCACTTATGTGTGGTCACCTTTTCTCAGGGTCTTTCACCAGAAAGGACCAGGGCTTTCTCCTGGTTTGCATAGCTCCTGAAATCTTCTCAGTTCCATGGAAACTGTCTACCAGATGCCAATGAGCACCTTCAGCCTCGGGTCTGTGTGCCTCAACCCTCTGGCTCAGAACCCTATGACAAGATTGTGTGCTGAACTGGATGGAAGAAACATGGGTGGGTAGGTAGAGGGAAACCCACCATTTCAGAGGCCAGGCCAAGCTGAAATATGGTAGGAAAAGTTGAGATACAGTGTGGGGTTGGCGAGCTGAACTGAGAGTAGAGCCTCTCACAGAGCCATGCTGGGCTCTGTGGGTTCATGTCAAAGGGAAATGGGGGCTTTTATTTTTGCAGTGTGGGGTCTAAACCAAGAACTTCACATGGGTAACTGGCCCTTTGTGGGCTTTTTGTTTGTTTTATTTCATCTCTTTTTATTCTTTTTTGTGGCCTCCCAGGCAGTGCTCAGCGGGCCTGGGGGACATTCTGGTGAGATTCTGCAACCCTGTATGGGTTGGTGGCTCAATGCATGCCCCAGGTGGCTTTGACCCAGCAGGGCTGCCTGCCCAGCAGTGCTGTGGTGGAGGTGGGAAAACTGCAAAGCTACATCTGGCATTTGAGAACCATAAGGGTTAGGGGAATCAAACTGTATCCAGCGTATTACTTCCCCAGTCCCCTGTATTTTTTCCTCTAAGCACCCATCACAGTCACAAAGGATGCAGCATTTCTTGCATTTGGGGGACTCATCAAGTGGGCGCATGCAGAGTGTAGCAGGTAAGGTTTACCCTGTGCAAAAATGCCTTCCTGATAGGGGTTTCTCCTGAGGGGTATGCAGGAAAGAAATCAAGCTGCAGGAAATCTCAGGGAATTCTCTTGGGAAGAGACAGCACCAAGGGTTGGGGGCTATCCAACCAGGAAGGATTCAACTCTCCTTCAGCTGTCCTTCCCTCCCAGGGAGCCAACCATTTCAAAGTCTGTTCTGTGTCATCCACAGCCACCATCATGGGTCAGCTCTCAACCACAGGTCCGGGAAGCTGATCACTGGAAGTCTAGAAGGAAGCACCTGGTTTATGCAAATCATTCTAACTTCTGCAGGTCTTTGCCCAGGCCCCCTGGCCTCTGGTAGGGTGCTCTTTGCTGGGTAGGGACTTAGAACCATTTCCCTTTGCCTATCACCCTGTAGCCTCTCTGCCCCTAGATGTCCTTGGAATGAGCACCCTGATCCTGGTTTTGGTCTTCTGGGGGGCAGCTAGAGAGGGACTGGTCTCCTTAGGAAGGCAATAGTACCCTTCACTCATTGCACCCCTCCCTCTGAGCTATGAACTCCAATTTGATCTTACTCACTTAAGACTGTAAGAGCAGGATGAGGGCATCACTGCAGGGCATTGAGATGGAAAACAATAGGCAAATGGTCCAGACAAGTAAACCAAGTGTGGGAAGTTCAGAAATCCTTGCTTCAGGATACTCCTGCCAGGTAAACACCCAGTGAAAATCAGTCTTTGCCTTCAGGGAGATTGTAGGGTGGGGCAAAGACTATACAGAATCTTAAAGGAGACAGAAGAGCTAGCTCAGCCACTTCTTCTGCCTTAACATTTCTATATACCAGTGCTTCTCAATTATTTTCGGTCATGCCCCCCTAGGAAGAAGGAAACACTTTTCGTGCTCCCTCCCCCGCGCGACTGTAAATAGTATCTTTATTTAAATAAACTTTAACTTGCAAAACAAAAACATATAAAATAATTTGAGCTGATTTTTTAATCAGAGGCGATGTCTGGATTAATGGCTACAATGA
>PVKC010016253.1:0-20933 GCA_004027635.1 Crocidura indochinensis
ATTATTATTATTATTATTATTATTTACATTTTAGGCTTTAGTAGTTGAAACAGTTTTCCTTGTATATATGGACTTTGGCACTCCAATGGACTTCTCAGTTGATATTTTGGGTCACAGTCCTAATAGATAACTAACTCTCAGTCACTCTGCTTTCAGTTTCAGGTGTTGTGGTAGCTGGGAGGAGCTGACCTTGGTTTTCTGCCAGAGGTGCCACACATCTGTTACAGGCTCCCAGGCATATCCACTCCTATGCCTTTCATATACCCTGAATGTGAGTTTAGGATTCAAGGGCTCAAACCACAAATTATGCTCCCTTATCAAGTGGAAATTCTTCTTAAATGCACAAGTAAGATTTCTATTGTAAAGAGAGTGTCATCTCCCGGATTAAGATGGAGAAGAACACAGAATAGCCCACAGTGAGGAAGATTAGAAAATACGACTCCAAGATCAAGACACAGAACTTTTTTCACTTACAATAATGTCCTGGTGTCCTTGGGTTATACCAGTGCTTCTCAATGATTTTCTGCCATGCACCCCTAGGAAGAAGAAAACATTTCTGCACCCCCGCCCTGGGCGACTGTAAAGAGTATCTTTATTAAAAAAGAAATAAACATTAACCTGCAAAACAAAATACATAAAATAATTTGAACTGATTTTTTAATCAGAGGTGATGTCTGGATTAATGGCTACAATGAGCATGTTTTGCAATGCATAGCTCTCGAAGCGGGGTTTGAAGCAGGACACAGCAACTTTCAGCCCCAGAGACATACAGAGACATATAAACACAGGGCTTAGCTTATTATGACAGTGTTTGCTGAGGTCAAACGCTCCCCCCTTTATGGAGCCTTGCCCCCCTGGGGGCGTGCCCCACTATTTGAGAAGCACTAGGTTATACAGACTCCTATGGTCCCTGGCAACCATAAAAGGGATCTGTCCCCCCACCTTTTTATTTATTTGTCTGTTTGTTTGGGGGCCGCACCTGGCAGTGCTCAGGAGTTACTCCTGGCTCTGCACTCAGAAATCGCTCCTGGAAGGCTCAGGGGACCATATGGGATCCTGGAGATTAAACTTGGGTCTATTCTGGGTCTGCTATGTGCAAGGTAAGTGCCTTACCACTTTGCTATCACTCTGGCTGCAGGGATCTACCTTTTTAAGGGCTGAGAAGTAAATTAGGAGGGATTTCCCTGTAACTGTTTTTGAGAGTCACTTGTCCCAACTTAAGCCCCCAGCTTTAATGTGGGGTGTGCTGCTTTTCCCGGCTGGCTTTACTGGAAAGTTTCTGCCAGACTACTGGAAAAACTGTTTGTTGGATGCATTATTGTTATTGCCTTGTTGCTTCTTCTGCCTTTTTTTCCCTCTGGTCCTTTCTTTGACTGAGCCCTCACCTTGCTCCTAACCTCAGCTCTCTCTCTCTCCCTTTTTTTGGCCTACAGGTTAGCTATAAGGCCCCTGACTTCCCTACCTTGCCTGTTCCTCTATTAACCCAGCCTCAAAAAAAACCTTTTCTTGTCCGGGTCATGCCTACTTGACTTTTAGCAGTCGGCTCTGGAAGACCAGACATGGCAAAAAGTTGTTTGGGAAGGGAAGAAAGTGTGTCTGAGCTCTGGGGTGGGTTCAGAGATGGGTCCATGGAGGACCATGGACTTGCTTTAAGGGTTGGCATCATTGTCATTGCTATTGTTCATCGTCTTACTCTTGGCTTGAACTTGTGTTCTGTAGGTGAATCTAATGAGACAATGATGAATGACCAGAAGTCATGCTTGTGTAAGACACACATAAGCTTCCCTTTTCAATCCAGTGGTGCCCACAAATAAAGCAGAACTCTGCTGGGTGTGTCATCTAGGGGATTGGGTGGCTCTAAGTTTAGGGTGTACTACCAGAGCCATGCCTTGGTAACTCAATGCTAGAGCTCATGAAAGAAAGTGCCAAAGTCAGGGGAGACAGAAGAGATCAAGGCCCCTAGGCACCCAGGACCAGGGTGCACAAAGCAGCCTAGACAAACTCCAGGCCTTGATGGGAATATTTTCCATTTTCATTATTTTAAAACTCAAAATAGATTACTTGTCTTTTTTATATATATAGACTGAGACATTGCTTAGACTTTTAATTTTGGATTTCAATTTCTTTGGCTCAGCACTTGTAGTCCTTTGGATTTAAACTAATGAGTTAAAGAGAATTTAGTTTTTGGTCTTGAGTCCTGGGAGGCAGTTGTGCAACAGAATGTCTTATTAAACTTGCTTGTGGCATTTTTGTATTGTGAGCATTTTAGTACTAAGTCTCCCAATTGTCACTGAAGAGGTTCTGCCCATAGCTAAGGTCAGATACATTCTCAATAAGCTCTTGTCTAACCAATGGGTCCACAATGGGTCACACAGTTTTTTTCTGGTTCCAATCACCCTGAGATGTTAGGTCTGACCTGAAAATACTGGACTTAACGTGGCAGTACAATCTCATCTCTCTGTCTCTCTCTGGAAATATTTTCTCTCTCTCTCTCTCTCTCTCTCTCTCTCTCTCTCTCTCTCTCTTTTTGGGGCCACACTCAGTGATGCTTAGGGGTTACTCCTGGCTATGTGCTCAGAATTTGCTCCTGGCTTGGGGGACCATATGGGAAACCGGGGGATCGAATTGCGGTCCATCCTAGGCTAGCACAGGCAAGGCAGGCACCTTACCTCCAGCGCCACCGCCTGGCCCCTATTTTTTCTTTTTTTGTCTGACAGACTCAACACCCAGCTCAGCTCATGACTGCCCTCATGACTCATGCATGGAGAGTGACTTCTTGTCTTTGGTCAATCCTGTGTGCCTTCTTTTCTACTGCCTGTCCAAGCTCAGGAGGAATCACTACACACAGGTTACCACCGTGGCCCTTTGCTTAATAGACAATGGATTATCTTTTTGTGTGGATTTGATGCCAGTTCAAGTATCAATACTTCCATTATTTTTTGTGTGTGGAGCAAGAACATTTTTATTGAAACTTATTTAGAAAGATGTGACATGAAAGAGAGGTAGAGAGAAGGAAAGAATGAAGTACATATTGAAGAGAAAACACAGGTTTCTCTAGAGCAGAAAGAAGCAGCAGGGAAACAAGTGAGAGATATACTCAAGGTTGACCGTAGCATGAAGAGCAGGCCAGGCTGAGGGCTTTTTGGTGCATCTCTGCTTCCCTTCTCCCCTTTCCATCTGCTGCATCACCAAGATACTTGTGGTGACTTATCATCTGTATCCTACTGGGTTTGCTAGAAGGCATGCCATGTGAGCTCTGAATGTCTACCCAAGGGTTATCTCTTGTACTTCTAGCCTGATATCTGAATTCTGCACACCTTTGGACATTATCCCCTGTCTCTGGGGTCCAGGAGAAAATAAGGCACATGAGCCAATTAATGAGGTTCTTCATCACTGCAACCAGTTTTTTTTTTATTAGTCAAAGCAAGTCATGTGATTGAGTTGGTGATCCAGGGCCAGAGCTGCAATCCATCCTGGCTCAATGCAGGCAGAAAACAAGGAATCGTTTAGCAATAGAGACAGAAAAAGCACAGCCACAGGAAGTCAGCATGGCTCAGAGCAGGTGGAGTTGAGATGTACAGATTGAATTGGAAAATCACAGAAAGGACAGTGCCCTGCAGGCAGCTGTGAACATGTGTGAGCGTGTCAGAATGTCCTTGATTTAGATTGTATTGCTTCCCCTGCAGGTGGAAGGAAGGGCTGGCTGACACTTTTAGCCCAGAGTGCCCCTGAGTGTGCTCTGTGCTCATCTTTCCTGCTTTTCTCCAGGCACAAGTTCTTCCTCCCAAACTTACTGCCAGAAAGAGCCCTAGACTGGCATTGGTTCTTTTGACCATGAACTCTTGCTATGATTTTAATGTGTCTTTTTTTTGTAAATGACATTTTAACATATGTATTTATTTTTAATTTTATTTATTGAAACCATTGTACTTTATAAAGTCCTATATAGTTGAGTTTCAGACACAATGAATTAAGGCCAATCCCACCACTAGTGTCCACCTCCCTCCACCAATATTTCCTAAGTGCATCCCATACCACCCCTCAGACCCCCCAGTCTAACAGGCCCATTTTAAACTTATATTGTTAAAATTTGGGTTTCTTGATTACATTGTTGTTGCCTTTGGGCTTGGATATTTAGTTCTGTTTTTTAACACTATCAATGCACCTAAGACCACTTGGCCCCTGGTCCCTATCTTTTCATATTTGTGTTTCTCCTCTTCCACTCAGTTTCTTTCCTTCTTCTAGCTCTACTCTGGGGTCAAGGGTGCTTGAGACAACTCCCATTTAGGCCATTGAGTTTCTTTATGCAATTATTCTAGATACTAAACATGTGATTCCAAATGATATTTTTGTGCGGACAAAAAAGTGCAATGAAATTTTTGTATGATATGACTTGCCCTTTGATAAAAGAGATGAAAATCTGCTTATTTTTTGTTTGTTTTGGGGTCACACTCTGATGAGAGCTTACTCCTACCTCTGAACACTTACAATAAGAAAAGGGGCCATATCGAATTCCAGAGATTATATCTGGGTCAGTCATGTTAGAAGAAAACGCCCTGTCCTCTCTACAGTTGAAGCTGAAAACTGTTGGCTTGGTGCATTTCACAAAATTCTAATAAGATTCCTGAGTTGGCATGATTTTCTTCAGCTTTTGTAAACTGATCCCAGAGTAGGTAACTGCAGACTCTAACTGCACTTTGTCACCTCAGTTTCATGGGGCTTGGAAGTTAGGGTGTCACAGATGCAGAGTACTCCTGCTGATGCTGTCCAGATTTTTATCTCCTTCTGGGTTTCAGTAATCTGTGGGTTCCTGTGGTGCCCAGCAGTCTCTGCCTCCATATGACCCCTCCACAAAAGATGGCACCCCACTTTTTAAACAGTCCTCATTATAGTTCATGAATATTCACCCTGATGTTCATGTTGACTTGGCCACAGTCTCAAAGACCTCATTTACAATGGGACCACTTTTATAGGTGCCAGAAGTGAATATTTGGAGGGGGCATAAGTAATATGTGTAAGAGGTCACAACTGGATATTTAGAAGAACATCCCAGCCAAGTGGCTATTATACCAACAGAGGCACTGTGACACCCTTAGAACTATAAGTTTGCAAACAAATATTTGATGAAAGCAATAGAATCCCCCATGTCAATTTTAGCAGACTTTCTTGCCTCCCATTTCTGAGCTAGTAAAAGACTCTCCACAAAGGATCTTGCACGCTATGTTTGTGTGTACATATGTGCATACATGTGTGTTTGAGCATGTGTGCATGTGTGTGCACGTGTGTATATATGTTGTCTCTGAGAACTAGTTCCATAAAAGGACACTGGGGTCACATAAGGTCTGGGGATCTTTTCAGTAGTCCACACATCCAATACTGGAAACTTGAGAGAAAAAAGTCTTTGAAAACAACTTCAACCACTTTAACTTCAAATCAATGCTTTGACAATTTGCTGCCATGCTTGGGCCCTTCAGCTCAAGACACAGTCCAAGAGACAAAGGGAAACTCAGAAAAAAAATCTTGCATGTGGCAAATACAACTTATCAGTGAAATTCCAGGGTGGCCACTATGATGCTCTAATTTTTTCAGCATGGAGTCATCCACTAGACTTAAACACAACCTGGGTCAGCCTTTATTTTCATCAGCTCTTGGGACTCCTGCTGTCAACTTTCTGTTGCCTTCATCAGTGTAAGTGAAATTTAGGACTTGGAAACACAAGAAAAAAGCACTTGGGGACTGCCTAACAAGGTGATGAGAAACACCAGCAAAAACCTCTCAGATGTCAGAGAGCTTAGTGCCTGGATTTTATGATGCTAGCTGAGCTATGAAAGTCATTCTCTAAGATGAACCTTTGATGGGTGACTTTCCTGCAGAGTTACATTTTAGATATGCTAGGAAGACTTCCTCTATCATAGACCATGGCATTAGCTCCATCCTTGATTAGACCACCCAGGTCATTCTTTTGAACACATATTTCAAAATTGAAAACAAAATGCCCATGACTGAAGCTGATTCCATAGGCTCATTGAATTGATGGCCAATGTTTCAGGTTGTAATAATCTTTGAGAAAATTTTATTATAGATGATTTTACACAAAAGGAGGAAATTGGGGCCTGAGTGGTGGAACAGTCCTCTCAAGTTCATGGCTTTATTTATTTATTTTTAGCAATTTCACACATATTTACATGCAGCAGAGTCCTTTCTGGTGATGAGTAGACAGTTTTGTGGAATGTCAGAACAAAGTGATAGGGACACACCAGGAAGCCAAGCTTTGTAGTATGTGGGTCCCTGGGCATAAACTTAGGAGTCATCATCATAGACTTGGCTTCTCTGGTCCACCCACTCTTGTATTTCCCTTGCATCATGTCCCTCTATACTCCAATACCCCCACTTAGAAGATCAGGGAATATGTCCATTCTCACCCTGATGACAGAGGTGTACCCTTGTCTGTAGCCCCTTGTCCTGTTTCAGTGGAGGGTGAAGGCTGCCACCAGGCTGCTGAGCACAGGAATATCTGGGACAGCTGTAGGTGTACTGCATTTAGGGTCCATGGATTTGTGGTTATTCACTAGATATGACTCCCAGAGTCCAGCCTGGGGGTGAAAGTTGATCATGGTTTTAGGTTACTTAAAAATGATAGAAATGATAGGTGGAAAGTGCAGTTAATATATAGAAGGAACCAAGAAGACAATAATATTTGGGGAATGATCACTCTGGACAAGAACTGATAATTGAAAGGAAGTAAAGTGGTATACCTGATACCTCTTCAGTAACACTACTGAATATCACCATAGTGTGAGAGACGAGAGAAAGAGAGAGAGAGAGAGAGAGAGAGAGAGAGAGAGAGAGAGAGAGAAAGTGTCTGTCATATAGGCAGGCTGGGATGGGAGTGGGATGGGAGTGGAATGATGAGAGGGAAACTGGGCAACTGGTGGCAGGAAATGAGCACTGGTGAAGTGATGGGTGTTGAAAAATTATATGACCGAAATTCAATGCTAAATAACTTTTTAATGTCATGGTTATTTGCTGCGGATGTGTTAGCATCCCTAAGCAAAACCTTAGTGGGTCAGATAAATTTCCACTGGGAATAGGTGGGAAAACACGAAGCGGACGAATATGAAATATGAAATGAAATGAGACCACACAAAATGCATGGGGACCCTCATCGAAGGGACGAGTGACAAATTTATTTTTCCAGCAGATGACTTTTTATAGGCACGGGCTTAGGAATGCAGGGTGTTATCAGTGAAGATGAAGAGTAAGAGAGCAGTACAATAGGAAGCAGGTCTAGAATTTTCATATCAAAATGACTTTCCTATAGGTGGGAAAGAACTCTGCTGGATATTGGAGGTGGAGATGTTTTTGGGTAAACAGAAAAAACCAGTTTATCAAGAAACTAGAAGGTGGGGGACAAAAATATTTATAATGTTTTATCTGATAGCTGGAAAATAGATTTTTGGGAGGATGCAGATAATTGTTACCATCAAGAGTTAGACTAAGGAAAAACAAGTTGCTGGAGCCAGGTTGTAGGATTCACAAAGAGCTAATCATCGGGGAACTTAGGCGTTTTTTTGGTACTGGCTTTTCCTTTGTCTGTAGAGAGACTGAGGCTGGATTTCTAATGTGGCCCAAATAAGGAGAAAATGTAATGTCACAGCCATGTAGGAAATATGACAGAAATATTGCCAGTGATCCATGCAAAGGGTCCATAATAGACCTCTAGGCGGGCCTTCTAGCAGATGTTTCTTGGAAGAAAAAATTAGACACTGCACCAGGAAAGCTAGAAGACATGTCTGGTGCATACCCCCCTAAGTGGGGGGTGACAGTTATTTAATTAAATAAAGGAGAATTGTCCATGGCTTTTTGTAGTGTTCTGAAGTAATCAATTTAAGAAATGTTCAAAGAATGGCTCTCATCAACCTGTACAGTTAACATGCTTCCAAAATTCCACCTCATTCATCCATAAAGGGACAAATGCGGGACAAAATGAAGCCAAGTCTATGCTGATGACTTTTGGGGGGGGGCACACCCGGTGACGCTCAGGGGTTACTCCTGGCTATTCGATCAGAAGTTGCTCCTGGCAGGCACTGGGGACCATATGGGGAACCGGGAGATAGAACCACGGTCCATCCTAGGTTAGCGCAGGTAAGGCAGGCACCTTACCTCCAGCGCCACCGCCCGGCCCCTATGCTGATGACTTTTAAGTTTATGTTCAGGAACCCACATACTACACAGCCTGACTTCCTGGTGTGTCCCTATCACTTTATCCTGACACTCCACTAAACTGTCTACTCATCACCAATTGCTAAAATTGTTAAAAATAAATAAATAAAGCCATGGACTTGAGGGGACAAATGAGCCCAAGGAAAAGACCACACAGAAGTATAATCATCAAGGACATGCATACAGAGGGATGAGTTGAGCAGTGGAGATAAGAGGCACACTACCCACAGAGCAGCAATCCAACACTTCTGCCCAGCACCACTTGCTTTGTTACAGGCAAGAATCGAATGTTACAGAGACTTATTTAGCGCTCCCTCACATGACAGTTTGGCCCACCCAAAGCCAGTAAAAGGTCAGAAACATCCCAAAGTGTCTTCTTACCAGACAGGGCTCTTGGCTAGTTTCAAAGACTTGCTTTTTCCTGACACTATTTTGATTGCTACCTGTTGGACTCATGCAAAGTTCCTAATTAAGTTAAATTGCTTACAATTTTCTATCTCAAATTCATCTGTCATTAAGTGAGCTCAGCATTAAAAGAGTTCTTTATTATACATAGAATTTTTCACAGACTAAAATACTTTTTCCCTCTTTTGGTGAAATATATTTATTAAAATGACAGTGCAAGTTAGATTTATAGCTTTTTTTTTTTTTTTTTTTTTTTTTTGCTTTTTGGACCACACTCTGAAGCTCTGGGGTTACTCCTGGCTATGCCCTCAGAAATTGTTCCTGGCTTGGGGGACCATATGGGATGCCCGGAAATTGAACCAAGTCCATCCTAAATCTGCTGCTTGCAAGGCAAACATTCTACTGCTGTGTTATCTCTCTAGACCCTAGACCAGGGGTCTCAAACTCAATTTACCTGGGGGCTGCAGGAGGCAAGTCTGGGTGATCCTTGAGTGCAAATTCAGTAGTAAGCCTTGAACATTGGGGGGTGTGACCCAGATAACTAAAACAAAACAAAACAAAACAAAAAAAGATTCCTCTAGGGGAGGGCCAGAAATGGCCTGCGGGTAGACTAATAACACTAATTGTTCTTTCAATTTTTCCTAGCCCATATCAGTGTTTCAAGAAGATCACTGCAGAGTTTAGGAGGAAACTAAAGTGGGGGGGGGGCATAGGATTTCTGAATAGTTATATACTATTGAAAAATTCTGGGGGCTTTTTAACGAAAGCACCTTTAGCTGCAAGATAGTTTTTTTTTTAAATCCTTGGTTAGAGACCCAAACTATAATAATCTAAACTTAAAATGGACCCGTTACACTGGAAGGCCAGGGGTATAAGGATGGTGGTATAGAATGCACTCTGGGAACATTGGTGGAGGGAGGTGAATACTTATGGTGGAAATGGTCCTAATTCACTGTCACTGTATATTTAAAATACAACTATGAAGAACTTTAGAAATCATAATGGTTTCAATAAAATCAAAAAAAAACACCTTGATTGTCAAAGCACTAAATCAAAATCTCTCTGAAAAGTCTCCCACAAGTTCTCTTGTGGCAGCCCTTCAAAAGATGTGAAAACCTATCTGGGATCATCTGAAATCACCTATGGCCTGGTGCTTTTATCAGTCAACCATTATTGACCACACCTATGTTTTCCCCACCCCAATTATCCATCACTTTTAGATTGAATTTGGAGGAAGACCTACATTTGGAAAAACACTTCTCTGTAAATGTGCAGAGAGAAACAAGTTGTCAGTGGGTACCATGTTATTCAATGTTATTCAATCCAGGGAAGATGGTTTGAAATGCCCACTGGCTCAGAAATAGGACCAAGGTAGTCCACTGACATTCTAGTTATGGCATCCATATTAACTTCTCTGGGAGGATTCCCAGATCCAGTTTTTCTGGGCATTGCTCAGAATTCAGTTCCTCATTGTGAGAGAGAATGCTGGATTTCTAGAAGTCAAAGAATCTCAGCTAACTGTAGCTGATATGAGAATTTAGGGACCCAGTGTAGTGTCTGTGTGTGCAGTGATAGCACATGAGAGTTCCACCTACAGACATTGGGAAGACTTATGGGACCACAGGAACACCAGGCTAGAGTCACCATCCCACAGGCTTCAGCTCAAGGATGTGAATATAAGAAGAAGCAGTGACTTGGATCACATGGCACTGGAACCAATAAGCCATGGCTCAGGGGTGTGCTGCCAAGGCCTAGCCTTTAAGAAGATGCCCACAGAGCTAGAGAGGTGGTCAAGGGGGGAAGGCACTCTCTCTTACATCCTACCCCTGGAGCCTCATAAAGTCCTCTGAGAACTGCCAGGAGTTACTTAAGAGCACAGAACCAGGACTAGACCTTTAGCATCTTCAGCTATGGTCTTACCATCCCTTTCCAGACAATACAAAGCAAAATATGAATCCCCCAAATAAAAGTCTTTTTTCTTTAAAAAATGCCAGTCATATCCATTAAAATGAGATAGAGCAAATTGGCCAATGGCTGTATCCATCTCTTCTTTCATCCACTACATGGAACAAATTGCACTTTGGAACAATTGCATTTCCAAACATCACCTTTTTTGGCCAAGAAAGGAAGCCCAGTTTCTCCCTTCTGAATGGGCTCTTCAATATGGCAGTCTCTCAGCACCATGCAAACATTTTTACATTTGGATGAGAACAAGGATTTGGGCAAAATATTCAGATCATTTTTTATACTTCCTGAGCAGCAGGTCTGCAAAGGAGAGAGCAGAACCAGGAAAATGCCACTTGCTTTGGATTGGGAAGGGCTGTTGCTGGCATCATTTTGCCCCCAATGACATCAGTCAGCTTAGAATTATGCTCAGATCATTGCTTTCTTCGCAGAGTAATGAAAAAGAAGAAGTTTATTTATATTTTATTGGAGTGAGGCATACTATGCTGTGCTCTGGATTTACAAGAGGCTCTAATCCTAAGAATCACTTATGGTGGGAGTTGGAGGACCATATATGGTACTGGGACTGAATCTGGACTGGTTTGGCTATATGCAAGGAAAGTGCCATGCTGATGTACTGTGTCTCTGGACACTCTAAATGAACAATTATTACTTTAGGTGATCAAATCAGTCTTTCAAAAATAAAACTGAAATGTAGACTCTATTTTCTTCTCTGCAAAATTTTATTTTCTGTTCTTATCTAACAACAGTCCCTGATCCATGTATAGTTGTGAGAATTTGCAATTTTATCATCAGCACATAAAAGATGCTCAGTAGATTTTTTTTGGGAGAGGGGTATATGTTCTATTTACTTATAGTAAAATTCCTGTCTGTTAACCACACAAAACATGCCCTCTCTCCACTAATCTAGGATGTAAATTTTTTCAATCGTTTAGAATTTAGGGAGTTGACATGTTGGGCTATGAGATAGTATAGTGGGTAGGATATTTGCCATACAAGACCAGTGTTTTATTCCCTGCATTCCACCTATATGGTCCTTTGACCCCCGCCATGAGTGAGATGGAAGTAAGGCCCAAGTATTGCTGGATTTGGCCCAAAACAAAATGAAAGAACATCGACATTCATGGTGTCAGGATTACAAGAGAAACCTACAGGTGGCAACCACAAGTAGAAAAAAATTGAGGTTGTACACAAGGTTCCTAGGAACACTGATCGATGGAAAACTGACCTGATCTTTCCTAGTTTCAGTTAGTGCTGATGGAATGACCCAGGACAACCAAACAATGAAATAACTACAATAGTCATGAATGATTCTTATAATTTCCTAGTTTCATCAGTGTGAGTTGTTGCTCATTCATGAATGTAAAATAAAATAAAATACAAGGTTGTGAGAGCACTCCCGGTGCTCTATTTATAATCCTCAGGCAGATAGGTCTGAAGAAGCTGGGTAGCAGTGAAGGATTAATAAACAAAGATAGTCAGGATAGTTATGGGGTCAATGACTTTTTCTTTGTGGTGTCGTCTCAGAGCGCTATGCCAAAACTGACTTTTCCTTATTATCCCAGAACAAAACCCACCAGAATGGAACAGGGCAGAGTAAACCAAGTGGGCTTTTACATATCAAAGGAAGAAACTTACAGGAAAGAGGAAAATGAAGGAACGCCTTTGTTTTGGGTTAATAACTGGATGTCATTTTACACATGAATAAAGAAAATTTGACAAAAAAATTGGCAAACTGATGATAAACATAGTTTATACTAGAGCAATCGCTCAATTATAGATATTAAATATTTTTCTTGGAGCAAATCTTGATTTTTATGTGTCCTCAGTTTATCTACTTATTTTTTTAGTTTTTGGGCTACATCTGGCAGTGCTCAGAAATCACTTTTGACAGGTTTTGGGAGCCACAAGGGATGCCGGGTATTGAACATGAGTCTGCCATATGTAAGATAAATGCCCTACCCTTTGTGCTATCACTTCAACACTATATACATTTATTTATTGAGGGAATGTTGGTTTATGAGACATTGTGTAGGGAGCAGTTGTACTTGGGGAGGGTGCTTGCCTTCAAAGTGGCTGACCTAAGTTCAGTCCTCAGCATCTCATGTGGTCCCCTGAGCACTGTCAGGAGTAATTACAGAATGCAAAGCTAAAAGTAACTCTAAACATTGCCAGCTGTGGTCCCCAAACAAACAAAGACTCTAAACATGTTAGGGCAAACATTGCCACACCATATCTATCATGAAGAATCAGATTTTTCTTTGCCATGGTTTGTGCCCGCCCCTCCTCGTCTTCCTCCTTAGCCACCCCTGTGATCAGTCTAAGAGCTGGTGCTCACTGGATACAGCTCTACACTGATTTTGGTTCTCAGTGTCCCAAATGTGAATGAGGTCAACTGGCATTTATCTTTTTCATTTTGACTTATCCCACACAGCATAACAGTTCTGATATGTGTCAGCAGAGGTCAAGATTTTATCATAGTTTATAGCTTTTTTTTTCTCAATTTATTTAACTTCACTGGTAAGAATGAACATTGTGCTTTGGTTCTTTAGTTTTGTTGGAAAATAAAGGTGTTTCTCAGGCTCTCTGATGAGTATATACAACAGTGTGAGAAGATATGGGGGAGAGACATTTGGAGACATTCGTTAGGTGACACGGAAGGGTGTGGAAGGTACATGGAAGGAAGGTGTGAGGGAACCAGGCCCATGTTCCATAGTACCATCTTCTAGGCCAGTTCTTGCAGGGGACACCCTGTGTGAGGTGTGGTGTCTGGGAAGTCTTGGGGTAGGTAATGAAGGCAGTCCCTACCTGGCTTGGATCAGAACCATGAATTTTTCAGAGAGTCACTTCCATCCTAAGCCATAGAATCTGTTCCCCTGGATTGACCACTGATAGCACACTTCGTGGTTTCGAGTCACTCAACTGTGTTGTCACTCTTGGAAGTTCTTGGAGTTTAATTTCCAGATCCCACTCTACATTTTATCCCTGAAGCTGTTTTCAGTCATGTTTTCATTCACTTCTCTGCAGTAATCATAATGCCACTTTACAAACACTCATCTGTAACAGAGAGAGGCACAGTATTGAACCATGACAAACCTTTGGCCTTGGATCACAGAACTCAGAGAACGAAGCATGTGGGAGGGTGAAGAAATGAAGACAGGGTCAGAGATGACACAGAGACAATCAGACAGGGGTCCGGGGACACTTTGGTAGCTCACTGACTTAGTACATCCATACCAGCAACCTGAACACTCTTATCACCATCTTACCTCAACACAATGAAAAACAAGTTATGAATAAATAAAAATATGTCACACTGTCACTTTGAGGTTATATCTCTCATATTAACTCTGATTCTTGGTTGGATGCTTCTAGTAAATTGTCAATGGCTGTATCTTTAGGGTTGCATAACTGTCCTCAACTTAACAGACACCTGCAAGGTGCGTTTCTGTCTCACACCTAAACCCACCTGGAGTGTTAGACTCTGTTTTTCTGCTACGGGTCCTGTGTTTGAACTGACAGACTCAAATCCCAAGTGATCTTCCTGGAAGGAAGAAGGCTTTCCTGTAATGAGACAGTGGTTTTAGGGCAAAGCTGAAGTGGCAAGGGCATGTGAAGGTGGACTTTGTCTAAATGGGGCCACAGGCTACTTCTCCCCCTAGCCAGGGTGGTCCTGAAAAAAAATTGAAATAGGTCAAAAGAGTTTGCAGCTTTCTGAACACCTGCATTTATTCATCACCACACTCTGCCAGTTTCTGGGTACAAAATCGCTGGACTCTATACCCTCTTCATAAATGCTCAACTTCCTAGAATGAATGCCAGTAAAAAAGTCTAAACACCAGAATGATATTTCTTTAACAGAGATTTATTTTGGGGGGTGATAAAGAGCACATGAATAAGGCCAAAGTACAAGACATTTTTTCTCTGAATCCTGTAATGGGAGTTAGAGAAGACTGTAGAGAAATGCAAGCACAGTATTGGGAGAGGAAAAAGTGGCCAGAGTGAGGGATACTACTGTAGGGGAGGACTAGGGGCTGGGTTGGGACTGGGAAGGTCATCCTGAACCAAAAGGGGTGAGGTGGGTCCTGAGACAGGAACGAGTTTAGATGCTGGCGAAGGGGCAGATGAGGTAAAGCATGACACCCTAAGCCTGAATTTTTCTCTTCACAAATGCTGACTGGAAGGACATTGAGGAAGCGATGACACCTTCACCGTGGGGCCTATTGTGCTCTTGGAGCTGTGTTGGCTTAAAAGATTCCTTGCCAAAGAGGTTGACTGCCTCCTTGCTTCTAATCAGAATTGCTGCTCCCCATTTCCAGACTCAGGGCCAAGAATCGAAGGCTCCTGGGGGTACAGGATCATGGATGGAGGTCTGGGGGGCACAGCACACACTGCTGTCTGACTCACCTGCACTTTGTGTGGCTTTGGATCTTTTACTTTTACATTAATGATTTCACCTGGGCATAGTTTCCACTCCATACTCATTACCAGAGTGCTGCCTCCCTCCCAAAAGGACCCCTGCCACCCTTCCCCTAACCCCCATATCTCCATTGTGTAGACCAGATCCAGTTATGTGGCCTTTGGGTCTTTGTTACTACCATGCATTTTCCTTTAAGTCCCACATATTAGAGGGATTGTTCTGTATCTGTCCCTCCCCTTCTCACTGACCCCCTCAGCAAGACAACCTCTAGTTCCATCTATGTTTCTACAAATTGCATGATTTACTTCTTCCTTAGAGCTGAAAGGTATTCCACTTTGTATCTATAGCATGCTTCTTTTTAAAAATATATTTCTCTTGGGGCTGGACTGTGGCACTGGAGGTAAGGTGCCTGCCTTGCCTGCTCTAGCCTAGGACGGACTGCGGTTCGATCCCCCGGTTTCCCATATGGTCCCCCAAGCCAGGAGTGACTTCTGAGCGTATAGCCAGGAGTAACCACTGAGCGTCACCGGGTGTGGCCCTAAAACTAAAAAAAAAATTCCTGGGCCCGGGAGATAGCATGGAGGTAAGGCATTTGCCTTTCATGCAAAAGGTCATCGGTTCGAATCCTGGTGCCCCATATGGTCCCCCGTGCCTGCCAGGAGCAATTTCTGAGCATGGAACTAGGAGTAACCCCTGAGCACTGCTGGGTGTGACCCAAAACAAAAAAAAATTCCTCCTGTTTATTGTATCACCATGAGATATGCAGTTACAAAGATGTTCATTGTTGAGTTTTGGTCATATAATGTTCCAACATTCAATCCTTCACCATTGTACACTTCCTGCCACCAGTGTCTCCAGTTTTTTTCCTGCCCATCTCCAGTTTGCCTCTATGGCAGACACTTTTATTCTCAACCTTTCTTGTCCCATTCATCTGCAATTGGACTTTTGAGTTGTTTCCATCTTTTAGCTATTGTACTAAGTACAGCAAATAAATACAGGAGTGCACAGAGCCTTTCAAATTCATGTTTTTATGTTCAGGGGATAGATGTGGAAAAATGGTATTTCTGGATCATAGCGAGTTTTATTCATAGTTTTTTGAGAAATCTCTATATTACTTTCCAAATGCACTGATTGAACCAGACAATACTCTTAACAACAGTTGGTGAAGGCTCCTTCTTCAAAGTAGCACAATGCCTGTGGTGTAGATTTGAGTGATGTCCTGTAGTATATAAAGTGTGTGTGTTTTATTCTACCGAGACCTCAAGAGAGAGAGTCTTGGGAGGAGAAAGGTGCAGAGGCAACAAGCTTGATGCCTAATTGCCTCAGTTCACATTGTGCCTTGAATCCCTTTCCTGTGCCAAGTGCCAATAAACTGATGTGATCAATTACAGTGACACAGATGGTAAAATTCCTCTTAGTTTCTAAGACCCCCAAGGGGCAGTGAGGACAGTGAGGCCTTGCCCTAGAGTCAACAGTTGTTACAAGGTGATCTGTGCTTCCTGGCCCTGTGATGTACAGTTACCAGGGACATTCCCCCCAACCCTTGTGACCTGCTCTATATTATGTTGTTTCCAGCAAAGAGCTAGAGATTTTCAGACTTGCTGCCTGGCAGGGAGGCCACAAACTCAGATTCAGTGCTTTCCCTTTCAATTGCCAAAGACTTACCCACAGGGATAGGGGCTGGTGCAGAGGCTCAGGGCTGTCTCAGAGACACTGGACATCAGGGTTCAGTGATCTCCCATTGCACTCTGCCCCGTGATGAGGGATTGACTGAAGCTGATGAGGACTGGTTCACCAGCTCTGCTTTCAGTCCCCACTTGTGTTAAAGCCATATAGAGTCTTAATGAAACTTCTTATAGGGCCTTTCTTCTTGTTTTTGTCTCCATTTTCATCCCTTCCTAACTTAGTGCACTATTTTATGATTGGATTTTGTTTGTTTGTTTTTTAGTCCACACCCAGCACACTCAGGGGTTACTCCTAGCTCTGCACTCAGAAATTGCTCCTGCAGGCTTTGAGGACCATATGGAATATTGGGAATTGAACTACCATCTGTCCTGGGTCAGCCATGTGCAAGGCAAATGCCCTGCCACAGTGCTATCAGTTCGGCCCCCAATGCACTATTTTAATTTCATTTTTTTAATTAAAAGATTTGTGGGGGGGCTTTTGGGCCACACCACACCTTACATTACTCAGAACTTACTCCTGGTTCTGTGCTCAGAGATAACTCCTGGTGGCCTTGAAGGAACCATATGGAATGCCAGGGATTGATTTCAGGTCAGCCACATGCTAGATCAATGCCCTATTTGCTGCGCTACCACTCTGGACCTTAACAAACATCTTTAAAAATTTGGGGGGTAATCCATTTTGATATTTCCTATTGTTTTGATGCAAAAATGTCAAAGTTCTTCTCCCTTTCTCAGTCCTCCTCTGTCCATAAACATATTGACTTCTTTCTTTGGCCATTACTAATTCATCTATAGCAGCTCTAGAATACAGCTTTATGGAATTGACCTCACCACTGGCCGAGTGAGAGAAATCAAATCCATCTTCATTTTCTGCTTAATAATCAGAGGACTGTGTTCTTGTAATCAGGCTTCAGAGATAAATAGTTCTATCTTTCGTCTAGAGCCTCTACTGTCACCCAATTGCTCTGATGGAGTGTCCCATGGCCAAATCCTTCTGAGAGTGATTTTTTCCTAAAGGTCATTAATGCAATGTTCTCAAGTCATTTTAGAAATCTCATCTATTTCCATTGTGACTCATCTTCGTTTGGCTCCCCTGAAGAGCTTCAGGGAAAAGGCGATGGCCTTTGTAAAACGTAATTCAGTAAGTCTTGACATATTATTTCCAAGAGCCTCCCAGTGACACACCAACATTTGGATGGATTTTGGGGGCCATAAAGAGCCAACATGTCCCAGCAAATTATTTCTCACCTTAGCTTCATTTACTCTAGATTAATTTGATGGGAGAAGGAACAGACATCTGATTTCTTCTGGGAAACAGAGAAGGAGCCGACATTTTAATATGTTCTTTCCTTCTGCCAAGAAACACTCCCCAAGTTGCAGTTTTGTGAATATATAGCCATATCCTGGAATTCATTTATGAAGTTGTCCAGATCTGACCCATTAATCCAAGTCCTCAAGTTCCCCTGTTTGCAAAACTCCCGCTGGCCTTGAAATTAATTGATAAGCAGTTGCATCTCTATATTTCACATTATTTCCGCAGGTGCACGGGTTGGCTGTAATTTCCAAGGCAGTTTAGTGACGAGTAGTAATTTTAGCAAAGCAGTTTGCATCAATCATGAAACAAGGGCCTGATTATAGCTTCATTATGAGTAAAAATGGGCATTAATAGAACCACCAGACAGCCAATGGCCAGCCCTTACAACACCTCAAGACAAACGACCTTTTGGCTGTTGGAGGCTGTGTGGAGAATCTGACTGGCTCAGAGAGTCTGGCCCAGAGAGGTCCTAGGAAGTCACAAAGTCCAGTTCAGCAATGTTTATTCTGTTGGGGGGCATGCTCTCTGCTGAGAGACTCGCTACTTGTGAATGGGGACCTTCCATCACACATCACCATTCTCTACTACATGTAGGAGCCCTTGCTATATGTGAATGAACCTCTGCATTATGCTTTCCTATAACCACAATTAATGCTGCAATGTTCTGTCAGGGAGCACTGTGGAATCAGTACCTCAGTATCAGTAGCGGGGCGGGGGAGGTGGAGGGAAAGGGGGGATGACATATAAAATGCTTGATGCAGAAGAGGGGTGCCTGCCTGTGCCCTGCCTGTCGGGACCCCAGTGCATTGTGTCCTACCCAGCAGATGCCAAAGAGTCTGGCTCGGTATGAGAATAAAGGGCAGAGAGGGAGGTCCTAGAGCCTGGCCAGCAGCGAGCTGTGACCTTTGTGCAAAACACTTACTCACAAGTGTTCCAGGGCCCCTACTGACATTATGGAATGAAGTCCCTCAGCAGAGCAGACACAGTCCATTCAGATTCTCTCATCACTGTCCAGGATGCAAGGCCCTGTGGCCACCTCACAGGAAAACTCCTTTTGCCCTATTTTGCCTCTGCTGCCGGCCACTCTGTGACAACCCGCTGGTTGCAGGCTCAGCATCCCTTCTGGTTCACATGAATGCTTGAGCTTTTCCTTCAAACCCTGCTCAGAGCCCAGAGCCTAGGAAGGAGTCCCAGGTGCCCAATGTTCAGTTATTTAGAAGGACAGGTACACAATTGATATCCTGGAGGACTTCTCAGATCTGCTTTTCAGGTGTGGGGCAGAGTTCAGCTCTGAGCACATACTGGTGCTTCCCAAGGCTAGTGCTGCTGGCAGAGCCCAGGCTGCTGGGTATCTCTGTGGTTTCATGGAGGAAGGGAGTCACAGATCCCTGCAGGCCAATGTGCAGAGACTGAAGGATCAGCTCCCTTGGGCTTGCACTCTCTCTGACATCTAGAAAAGGCCCCTAATTCAAGAGGGTAGAAAGTATAGCAGGGAAATGTTCCCAAGGATCTCAAGTTCCACCCCCACCCTACCCTGGACTCCAGAAGACCTGGAAAGATTTGTTCAGGTGGATTGTCTGAGGTCACAGTGCTGCCTGGGGTGGGTCAGGAGCTTGCAGCATCCCCTCTGGGCTCCCTATGATGACAGTTAGTTTCTGGATCTTTCTAGCCAGAGGCAACTGCTTGCTTGTGGGGACTGTGAAGTTTTCCCATTTTCAGCGGCTGCCTGACTACATGCTAAGCTTCACCTTGCATCTCTGCATTGCACCCAAGGACCCCCAAGGGCCTATGTTCAGTCTCAGGGCATTATTTCCAGGTCTTCTTTTCCAGTAGAGCAGCCCCACTGAGGAGCATATCACTGTAGGGTGAGATGGAAGGAGATGTAGTAGCCAAGGCTGATGGGCAGTGCAGAACTGCGAGGGGATAAATGAGCCCTGACTGTGGCCTGTAATAGGAGACAGCAGGAAGCCTGGGATCTACTTGTCAGAGGGTCCCACTCTGAAGACATTGTCAGTCCATGTAAATGCCTGGAAAGTGTTTCTGGCCCCGAGACTTTTTCTCTCCAGTCCTCAACCCCAAAAGTACCAGGCTTGAATAATCCACCATCGCCCAACACACAAGAGAAATCTCCAAGGAGCACTTTCCATGTCGATGACTTGGGGTCTAAACCCATGTTTACACCAGACACTCTTTTGCTGTCATATTGGCAAAAGCTGGTCTGAGTCTACTTAGTGAACTGCCAGGACTCCATGACTACCTACAGAGCAGTTGAGTCAGTCTTCAGTTAGGTTTGAACAGCAGACCAGACTCAGTCATAGACAGAGCATGCTTGCAGTCTGGGTGCCTCGAAGCTCTGGGGGGTGGGGGGCAGCCTTGGGGCTGGGGGCTGCTGGCTGACACTTCTCCTTTCCTGGGTGACCCTCAACCCAGAGCCTTTAATTAGCTCCTAGCTTTGTGTGGGTGACTGTCACTTTCACCCTCTGCTGCTCTCTGCTGTCATGGCAACACAGTCCTAACAATGCATGTGCCCTGCAAAGGGAGGGAAGTAGGGAGGCCTGGTGCCACCTGGTACTACCAAAGAGCCAGACAGTGAATATTCATGATGGGGAAACCCCACCTGGTTGTCTGTGGTACTGTGATTCAGTCACAGAGTGCTGGACTGGGCCAGACGTGAAGGCAGATAATATGTCTGGAACTGAAACACAGTCACAAAAACCCCAGAAGTGGACCAGGACCTTTTCAGGGATGGGAATTAAATTTGGTGATTGGGGGAATCATCCCAGGTAGACCAGTTCAAGCTGAAAAGTCTAGAATCTTCTTGGAATGGGGACTGGAATATTCTCTTTTTCATTCATTCTTCCTTCCTTCCTTCCTTCCTTCCTTCCTTCCTTCCTTCCTTCCTTCCTTCCTTCCTTCCTTC
>PVKC010016254.1:0-20917 GCA_004027635.1 Crocidura indochinensis
TTAGCCTACAAGTGAGTGGAGTCTTCCGTGGATGAGGCCTCTGAGAGGATCAAATCTTGCGTCTAGGCTTATAGCAGAGAAGACAATCTAGAGAGAAATGCTGGGTTTCTGTGATCCAGCACAGTCCTTAGTATGTTTTTTTCTCTTCTTGTTGCATTGATGTGCTATCCTTAGAAAGAGCGCCCGGCGCGGAGCGGCCGTGCTCTTCTGCAGCCTATTATTAGCCCACTCCCAGGAGGTCCGGAGGTCAGCAGAGGACAAAGAAACACAAAGAAAAGACAAGACTTATAGTTCTTAGCAGTCAACCCTACTGTGCAGGCGTGGATACGGAGAAATTCCCAGGCTGACGTCACAATCAGGGGACCTTGCTTTGCAGAGTACTTGCGATAGCCGGTTTTCAGTCTAATGAGGTATTCCTGGGTGTTTCGCCCTAGACTAGACCTCTGGGAGAGCGAGTCTTTTTCCGGCCAGTTGGTCCACTCCCAGGAGGTCCGGAGGTCAGCAGAGGACAAGGAAACACAAAGAAAAGACAAGACTTACAGTTCTTAGCAGTCAACCCTACTGGGCAGGCGTGGATACGGAGCCAGCCCTGATTTTTTTTATATTTTCTCTTTGCTTCCTGAAATTCTGCTTATTTTAGGGTAATATATATAGTCAGCATCTTTCTTTTTCAGATTTTATGCATCATTGCAGATAATTGCAGATCCTGAGTTGTTATTCCATTATATTGATCTATAGATCTATATTCAGTTCTAGATATATATAATTATATGTAATAGAAATTATATATTATAGTAATAGAAATATGTGTACAAAACTTGAAATATAGTTTTTCCTTGGGGAAAAAGGCTTCCCCCAATAGAGAAAGGACTTCTCATAATATTTGGGTTAGAATGTGAGGAGCACAGGGATTTTTTATTTAGGTAGGGATGTAAGGCAATGGCATCTGCAAAGGCAGAGTCCAGTAGCAACATTTTGATCTGAGGATTAGAAATAATTTGGTACTCTGAAAATCAAAATTCCACTAGTCTTTGTTTGGGATTAAGATTCAGGACTTTTGGGACCGGAGCAGTGGTGCAAATAGGGTGTTTACCTTGTGCATGCTAGCCTTGGATGGACTTCGGTTTGATCACCTGGCATCCCATATAGTCCCCCAAACCAGGAGCGATTTCTGAGCTCATAGCCAGGAATAACACCTGAGCATCACCGGGTGTGCCCCCCCCCCAACAAAAATAAAGCAGGACTTTTTGTGACCAGAGATATAGGATAGTGGGTATAGTGCTTATTGTACACACAAAGACCTGGGTTCAATCCCTGATACTACATGTCTTCTTCCAACCTACCTGAAATTAGCCCTGAGCATTGCCAGGTGTGATTCACATCACATAAACACCTGACCTCAAAAAAAAAAAAAAGGATTTAGAGCTTTTTAATCCCAAATATTATGTTATTTTAGTTAACAATTTTTATTTGTCATATAAGCTTTTAGAGTGGCATTATGAAATACTTTTCCCATTGGTGTTTTTCCCAAAAAGTCTTTAAAAATTTTAATACATACTGCTTTAGATTTTTTCTTTTGTTGTTCATAAAATTTCTCATGCTTTTTATTTTAAAAATAGACTTTGTATTCTATTTAATTAAGAATAAAGTCTACTTGGGTTGTAGAGATAGTATAGCAGGTAAGGTGCTTGTACACAACTAACCCAGGTTTAATCCCTGCATCACATATGGTCCCCTGATCCTTTAGACCAGGAGCGATCCCTGAGCACCACTCTGTGTGGTCCAAAAAATGGAAACAAACAAAAAGAATAAAACTTATTAATATATCAAACTTACTATAATTGCATTATTCTAGAACTTAACAAACAAAAAATAAAAATCTAAAGAAATAAATCAAAATTGTTTATACATATCAAATAGATAAAATGGAATCAATGACACCCTGAATGTAAACATAAAAAGCAAAAATTTTTATAAGTCAGTCTTGCCCAAAGGTGAGCTGCCATTTCCACTTATAGACATTTGACTCCTAGTCTGAGTTCAGCTGTAAAAAAGAGTAACTTGTATAAGCTACAAAACCGTAGTGTGTGTGCATTGCTTAAATAGCATCCTTAGAGGTTATATTACTCACTGGCACTGGGCATAAAACTTGCCGAAAATTCAGTGCCTTGGTCAGAAGCAAATTTGTGAGTAAGAATGTCACAACTATCTAAGACATAAGGCCACAGGCACTGTATATGAACCAATGAAACATTGCTTGGGAAGATAAATTAGGGCTGCCTTAAGAAAGTAGATTGAGCCAGGAGGGATAGCACAGTTCAGAGTACCTGGCTTGCAAGCATATATGTTCACAGACTGAAATTCCTGCTCTCACCATGTCACGATCAGGTGCAGGATTCTGGAGGCTCTTATGTTGAATATCCTCTTTGTCAAAAGTAATTTTAGCTACTCTATAACCTAGTATATGCAAGTACCACAACTAAATATATGTAAGTACCACAGCCAGATGTGTGTGTAACTTGTATCACTGCAGCAAGAGCAAGGAGGGAAATAGGAAAAAGATTGCAACAGCAGCAGCTAACAATAGAACTACCATAGAGGGGCTGGAAAGATAACACAACGGTAGGGCATTTACCTTGCACACAGCTGATCCAGGATAGACGGTAGTTCAAATCCCTGCATCTCATATGGTTGTGCATCCCTCCCCCCCCTTTCCACCATGCCTGCCAGGAGGGATTTCTGAGCACAGAGCCAGGAGTAACTCTGAGTGCAGCCGGGTGTAACCCAAAAAACAAACAAAATAATGCAACAATAAAAGAACTACCATATAATCCAGCATTCCCATTTTTGGGTATTATCTAAGGAATTAAAAAAATTTATATTGGGGCCGGAGAGATAGCATGGAGGTAAGGTGTTTGCCTTGCATGCAGAAGGACTGTGGTTCAAATCCTGACATCCCATATGGTCCCCCGAGCCTGCCAGGGGTGATTTCTGAGCGTAGGGCCAGGAGTAGCCCCTGAGCACTGCTGGGTGTGACCCCCCCCAAAAAAAATTTATATTAGGGGCCAGAGCAATAGCACAGCGGTAGGGCATTTGCCTTGCACATGGCTGACCCAGGATGGACATGGGTTCAATCCCTGGCATCCCATAGTCCCCTGAGCCAGGAGCAATTTCTATGCGCATTGCCAGGAGTAATCCCTGCTTGTCACTGGGTGTAGCAAAAAAAAAAAAAACAAAAACAAAAACAAAAACAAAAAAACAAATCTTTTTTAAATAATTCAAAAATATAATGCAAAAAGTTACATATACCATAATATTTTATTGCATTATTATTTTAGTACTTAAAATATAGAAGTAACTTACTGCATATGGAACTTTCAAAAAGAAGATATAGTATATGGGATTAGAGAGAGAGAGAGAATACAGCTTGCCTGTAGGTGCTGACCCAGGTTTGATCCCTAGCACCTCAAAATGGGTCATCCAACCCTGTCAGGAGTAATTTCTGAGCATCTCTAAGTATGACTCAACCAAATAAACAAAAGATAACATATATGTATATAATATACTATTCAGTTATAAAACAAATGAAAAATTTCATTAGAAACAAAATGAATGGAACTGTGGGATGGTTTGAAGCAATATAAGAAGGAAAAAAAGACAAGTACTAGATATTTCACTTAAGTATCCAATGTAAAAAATAAAATAGATGACTAGACAAAAAATTTAAAAATAAGTTGACTTGCTAATAGATTAAGATTAGCTGAGGAGAAATGGTTATAGAGTGTGAGAGAGATGGTAATGGGGTATTAACAAAGAAATTCAAAGGAACATATGTCTTACTATTCTAGAAAAGCTACTGCTCTTGGGCAGTGATGTTCAAAACACCAGTGAATTTCTTGAGCTCATTGTTCTAATTTCTTTTTCTGTAAAATAAGTTTCTCGGTCAAAAAATAATGAGGGGAATAACTTGTCTACTAATACTGTAGAATGGCAGGAACATGGAAAGGAGGGAACATAATCCTAACCTAAAATGTGAAAGAGTGTTGTAAAACAGGCCTTAGGATGAACTTGGATGGAGATAAGGCCTTGGTCCGCCATCCCAGGCCACGTGGCTTCAACCCCCATTAGCAGTCGATCAGCATCTTCAGAGCAAGAATCCGACTCACTCACACAGACTTCATGAGAGATAACATCTTTATTCAGCCCTAGCCATCAGATGTGGCTGCTAACCAATTACGCATGCTATCCTTAGCTAGCCCTGCATCTTAACTCCTTTCAGCCATCTTCCCTTTGACCTCCATGTTGGCAAAGGCCTAAAGGCAAAGATAAAAGTCCAAAGACAAAAAGACCCTAATCCCCTGGGTCAAAGCCCTTATATACCTTTCCAAGACCCCTCCCAGGAAATGGGCAGGGTCTTTCAGGTAAACTAAACGGAATATCTGGTTCCCAAGGCCCCACCCAGAAATGGGGAGGCCTCAGGTAGTTACCTGTACCCCCCGGGGTGGAGCTATAAAAGAGAACCATTAACCCCATTAGAATGAAATGGAAACTGAATAATCAGCCTTTATTTGATTGATAGCTGATTTCCCTGACAAACAGTTGTATTATTGAGGTTTCAATTCTGATTTCTGCTACTGACAAATTAGGCTCTGAATTGTGGTTTCTGCTATAGCTAGCCTAGGGAACCAGTGCATATTGAGGTTTTATTGTTTATACTACTGGCCAATTTAGGTTATTTCCTGGTTATCCTGGTTAGGGAGATCCTCTTCTTAGAAACCTGCATAACCTTAAATTTAGTATCATAATTCTTTGTTTACATATCATATAAGTCACGAGATAGTAAAAAAAAAAACCACTTGACATTCACAATTGGTAATAAACAGTTATTTTATTATGCATGTTTTAGGGTTCTAGTGTCTCATCATATAATACTAATCAAAGCCTGACTGTTTCAAAGCCAGCCAGACCTGATAGCCACTCTCAGATTCACATTGTGGCTGTTTCTTAGTGGAAGTTCACATTGCCTTTTCACTTTGGAGGAGATATCAACCTATTATTGCTACCTGTTGGATCCCCAGAAATGTTACTAAGGTAGTAAGGCTACCAGATTGTTCATGTGTGCATGTATCTTAGTGAGATACCTGAGGTCAATTCTACTTCCTCCTCACCAGGTACCATTAGTGTGAAGTGGACCAACATAGAGTCATGTGCGATGATGAGGAAAAGTCCGTTGGAACTATATGGCATAGTGTGTTGATAATAGAAATGCAGACAAGACAATGAAAGTTTAATTCTGCTTCTGCTAAGTGGATGCAGACATTTTGGCATTATTTTCTGATTGTGGATTTAAAGAAAAAGGCACCAGAGTAATGACTACACTTTATAGAGTATTCCTTTGAAATAACCTCTGGCATAGAAACTGTAATTAAAGGCCCCAGCTAGATGCCTTCTAGATCTGAGCTGCATTTCAGACACTTGAAAGGATACTATAGTCTCTCCAAGAATCTGGATGGGCCATAAACAGTATTCTTTAGCTTCAGATAGTTATAACTTTCCCTAACAATATTTGTTGACCATTTTCTATTGCTTTTACACTTAGAGTTAGATAGAATTTGCCTAAAATAAATAGTTTAATCTTATTAAATATTATAAAGTATTGAAATCTTCCTTTCCCTCTGATTTGTACATCATTTATTAATGTATTTGGTTGATGCTTTATAAATATAAAATCAGTTTAGAACTGGTCTGTTTTTTTTAAAGTTTCACAAAAGTTTTATTAAAAGTTGTATTTGTTTTTGATGCCACCATCTTTATGATCATCAGAGTTGCTTTAGTTGTTTTTGTGCCTCAGATCTTGTCTGACAGTATTGGCTGGTATGGGAACCCAGGGTCTTACACATATGAGGCATGTGATCTGCCACTTGAACCACATCCCTTGCATTTAGATGGTCTAATAGTTTTTTTTATAGCACATCATCTGTTCACTTACAGCCATAAGTAGTTGTGATTCAGCATTTGTGAGTTGTGTAGGATGTTGTCACTGGAGATTTTATCAAAAACTAAAGATTTGCATAACTACTATGGATGGTATCTATTTCATTATATTCAATATATTTCATTATATTATCCCATTATATTATATCAAGGATGGTATAGTCACTTAAATACTATTTTAAAAATATTTTAAAGATTTATTTAATATAAAGTACTCTTGAGATATAAAACAATAAATATAATAAACAAATAAATATATAATTTATTGAAGGAAGTTCATTATGACTTTAATTTTCTTTTGTAGAATTATAGCTTATATTTTTCTGAAAAAGCTTTAATTTTTTGAGTGGGGACCACACTTGGTGGCGCTCAGGTTGCTCCTGACTATGAGCTCAGAAATCACTCCTGGCTTGGGGGACCATATGGGACACGGGGGATCAAACCACTGTCTGTCTTAGGTCAGCTGCATGCAAGGCAAAAGCCCTACTGCTGCACCATTGCTCTGGTCCTTGAAAAATATAAAAATATAAAAATTTTTATAATAAATAAAAATATTGTAGTGGGTCAGAGAGAGTGTGTTGCAATTAAGGCACTTAACTTGCAGGTGATCAATCTGGGTTTGATCCCACCACATATGCTCCCCTAAGCACTGCTAGGATAGATTCCTGGGCATACAGCCAGGAGTAAGCCCTGAGTACAGCAGATATGGCAAAAACAAACAAAAAGCCCTAACAAAACTTGTTAAGGGTTTTAAGAATTAAAGAATGACCTACCAGTAGAAAAACCATTGATATATGATTTCATCATTTTTACTGTGAATGTCTGATAAATCAGTACCTCCCATGAACAAGGCAAGTGCTCTCTCTATTACTGAGCTATATCTTGGTCCTTGACAGTGTTGATAAATGGACTTTGTTATGATTTGAATATCAGGAATACTAGATTTCTTTTTTTTTTTTTTTGGTTTTTTTTTTTTTTTTTTTGGTTTTTGGTTTTTGGGTCATACCCGGCAGTGCTCAGGGGTTACTCCTGGCTCCGTGCTCAGAAATTGCTCCTGGCAGGCGCGGGGGACCATATGGGGCACCGGGATTCGAACTGATGACCTTTTGCATGAAAGGCAAACGCCTTACCTCCATGCTATCTCCCGGGCCCCACTAGATTTCTTAATCAGTTGACCTTATAGCCTAGGAAGCATGGTAATTAGTAGGGAGAGAATGTATCCATGTTTATTTATTATTTTGTATGGGAGTTAATGAGGGAATTTAGACTATATATGGAGATGCTCAAGGCAATTCCTGGACTCCTGGTTCTTTCTAGTAGGTCACTCCCTACACTGCTTAGGGACCATGAGGTGCCAGGGATTAAACAGAGGTAAACTGTATGCAAGGAAAGTTCCTTAGCTCCTCTACTATTCTTCTCATCTTTTGTTTTTGTGCTGCACCAAAGCATTGTTAGGGACTACTATTGTCTCTGTGTTTGTGATTTACTCCCAGAAGTGTTTGGGACATTATGTTGTACAAGGGATAGGAGGACATGGACCTCTTGCATGTAAAGTATTTACTCAACCCATTGAGATCTCTCTCCTGTCCTGGATTTGGTTATAAATAATGATGAGTTCCTGTGCATGGTAGATTTAAATAGTTTTCTGGTGGTAATTGATTGGGAGTGCAGAAGATAGGGGGCTCAGTAAATGTAGAAAGAACCGAATTATTTTTTTGAAATTTATAACCTTGTTGGGAAGATTTTATTAGCACACTGAGAAATTTAAATGATCAATTGTAATGGAAAGGAAAACCAATAACACTTGTATATTTGGGAACTATTCTAGGAATCTGGTAGAATTTTGATAGTAGGTCTATGCATTTGTATTTAGATACTTAACCAGAAAAATGAATAGGTAAAGAAATTATTAAAAATGCCTGCCAGGAGCAATTTCTGAGCATGGAGCCAGGAGTAACCCCTGAGCACTGCCGGGTGTGACCCAAAAACCAAAAAAAAAAAAAAAAAAAAAAAAAAAAATATCTTAGTTTGTAAAAGTAAGAATCAAGCTTAGTTTAAAGTGTTTCTCAAACAACATTGTTTCTCAATCTTGTTCTGATTGTGGCCCCCTTTTGACCTCATTTCTTTTCTGTGATTCCTTGTCTTACCATTGGTCCCCTAGATTCATATTGTGGTTCCTCATTTATGTGATTTTCACCTGTGGCCCTTTGGAATGTCCTGGGTGCCCACAGAGAGCCCAATGGCCAGTAGTTAAGAAATGTTGCTTTAAAGGACTAGACCATCTTTAATGATGGGTAAATGTACTGATTGTTTACTTTTGTGGAAAGAGTGCCTGCTAACATTTATCAAGTGTTTATTCTCTGAGGTTCTATTGTACTTCCTTTGTATGTTAGCTCATTTAACCCTCACAAAACCTAAGTTTTACCATTTTTATATAAGGAATGGAAACATAAAGACATAAAGTACACTACAGTATAAGAGCAATATATGTTCCTAGACAGTTTATCTCTAGAATTCGTTTCCTTAGCCATCATGCTGTATTGTAAGTTACCGCCCATTTATAAGTTCAAAATAGTAATTTAAGGTTTTGGGCTCTTTTACTAAGTTAAATTATTTTAGTTACATAATTAAGACCTTTCCTACAGATGTCTGTAGGGACATATCTGTATCTATATTATCAATTTCATAGTAATTTGCTATGTGTTTTTATTTTGTTTTTCTTGAGGGGAGTATGTATAGTTTGGACCACATTGGCAATGCTTAGGACTTATTCCTGACTCACTCCTCGCAATACTTGGCAAAACTATATGTGGTGCCAGGGGTCAAACTATTGTATGTAAGACAATTCCCTCACCCCTGTGCTATTCTCTTGTCTTGGTATGTATTCTTATATATGTATTTCTTTGAAGTACATCCAGTAGACCTGGTATACATTTGAGAGGGCACACCCAGCAGTGCTCAGGGGATACTTCTATCTGCACTCAGGAATAGTGATTGCTGGTGGAACTTCGGGGATCATATGGGATGCTGGGGATTGAACCTGATAAACTGCAAAACAAGCACCTTATTGCTGTACTATCATCTCCCATGTATGCATTTTTAATTAACTTTCTTTATTTTAGACACTTGGTTTATAGGGTTATTTATAATAGTTATTTCTGATTAATATTCCAACACCAATCCCACCACCATTGTAATATTCCCTCCATGTAATATTCCCTCCATCATTCAGTTTCTTAACGTCCCTGAAGATTGCCTCTTGGCATGGATGAAATTTACTTAATATTTACTTAATATTCCTTGATGCATTTAAAGAGCAATGGGATTATAGAGAAAAACAAATGAGAAGAAAAGATGTGAACATATCTCGCAATGGAGGGGTCTTATATCATTGTCTGAAGCTATTTATTACCAGTTGAACATTCTGTTGTTTCTGATGTTGAGGTTATGTGTCGTAGAAGCCACATACCATAGTTGATAATGTCTAATTTGGTGAATTTATATTGTGAAATCATTATTAAAATTATGGAAGTGTCATGAAAGTGATGGCCCTGTGCATGAATTTGAGAATCTGTGGAGCTGGGCTGATGAGCTCATGTAGTGACAGTGTGGTTCAACATGATTTGTAGAGGCCCTTGAAGGACCTAGTGAGATCAGCTGTTTGTCCAAGAGTTTTTCCTGCTGGCTGGGCTTCTCTTTGGAAAGTTACCATATATACTCGAGTATAAGTCGAGTTTTTCTGGGCACAAAATTTGTGCAGAAAACCTGAACTCAGCTTATACTCAGGTACAGGTTATTTGATTTGGTCTGCTTGGAGGGGGTGGTGCTCCAGCTCAGTCCACAAGTCTCGGCTGAGCAGTTGAACTGAACTAACTGTATGCCACTGAACTATTTAACCCACAATTTTGTTTTTGTTTTTGTTTTTTTTCGGCCATACCGCTTGACGCTCAGGGGTTACTCTTGGCTAAGCACTCAGAAATTGCCCCTGACTTGGGGGGACCATATGGGACGTAGGGGGGATCGAACTGCAGTCCTTCCTTGGCTAGTGCTTGCAAGGCAGACTCCTTACCTCTAGCGCCACCTCACCAGCCCCATTAACACACAATTTTCAGTGGCACATTTAATTAAGTAAAAAACTCATTTAAGGCAGTAAAGTCATGTAAGTAAATGTTTATAAATCCTGAATTCTTATAATCAGGGGTTTTGGAGTATAAGGATTCAGGATTTATAATCATTTATTTACAATGCTTTACTGTCTTAAATGGTTTATGTACTTTCTTAAAGTTGCCATTGAATACTATGGGTTAATGTAGTATGTTAATGATATACAGTATATCAAACAACCATGTATTGGAAGTGCAATCATGTATTTATTTACTGATTCTTCAATTATTGTAATTGTTTTGGTTATATATTTTTATTTTTGAAATTCACCACTGCTGCTGCATTTTCCACCTCGCTTATACTTGAGTCACTAGGTTTTCTCAGTGTTTAGGGTAAAATTAGGAGGGTTGGCTTATACATGGGTCAGCTTATACTAGAATATTTACAGTAGATGCCTATATGGCATTAACCTCTTGTGCCGATAACTGGGCTGTGGTCATTGCTGCCTGGAGTGTTTGTGGTATGCTTTTTTTTTTTTTAAGATTTTTAGAAATTAGTTCATTTAAACACCATAGTTTACATTATGAACAATAATACAGGATTTTTTACATTTATGAAGTTATTCATGATTTTCAGTTATACAGTGTACGACACCCTTCACTAGTGCATATTTCCTGCTACCAATGTCCGCAGTTTCCCTCCCATCCTCCCTACCTTTCTGGAAGGCATTTTTCCTTCTCTAACCTTCCCCCCCTCTCTTTCTCTCTCTCTCTCTCTCTCTGCCCCTCCCCCCTCCTTCCTCCTTTTTTTCTTTTTTAGACACTGTGGTTTCCAATATTGTTACTGAAGGGTTACCATGCCTATCACTCTATCTCCTTGCAGCACTAAGTTTGTCCAGAGTGATCATTTCCAATTATCATTATCATTCTCTGCCCTAACTGCACTCTCCTGCTATTTGTAGCAAGCTTCCTACCATGGACAGGTCCTCCTTGTCTTTGTTGTCTCTGGATATTGCCAATATTGTCTTTTAAAAATATATGTATCCTACAATTGAGTGTGATCATTCTATATCTCTCTCCCTCTGATTTATTTTGCTCAGCATAATACTCTAAATCCATCCACATGTAAACAAATTTCATGACTTCATTTTTCCTAACAGCTCTATAGTATACCATTGTGTAGATGTACCAGTTTCTTTATCTACTCATCTGTTCTCAGGGACTTGAGTTGCTTCCAGATTTTGGTTGTTATGTGTGGGGAGGGAGTCAGACTCAGGGATTTCAAGCAGTACTGAGGCTCTTGTACCTTTCCCAGTAATACTTGATTCAGTCTTGACTTAGCAGTGTGATGCTTCTTGACCTAATAGGTGCTTGGGCCAGAGTATCCAGAACTATATCTCATGATACATGTGTTAGGAATGAACTTGGATCCCTGCACATGTAAGACATGTACTCTTGCCAAAGAAATTTGACTGTGTTAGTGGAGGAGGTTGAAGAATACAGGGGTCCAAACCCAAGCCCAGAAACTAACATGTGCTAGCCAAGTGCTCAGCCACTGAGTTGCATCTCTGACCATGATTTGTTTAAATCTTTAAGTTATTGATTATACTTTAACTTTTTTTATTATTGACAATAAAGTATTCTATGACTTATGGAAGCTATTTCTAGTATAATGGGTATTGCTTTAAAAATGAGCCCTTTGGGGGCCAAAGCGATAGCACAGCTGTAGGGCATTTGCCTTGCATGCAGCTGACCCAGGACGGACCTCGGTTAGATCCCCAGAGTCCCATATGGTCCCCCAAGCCAGGAGTGATTTTGGAGTGCCTATGCTCCGAAAGTAAGAGTAACCCCTGAATGTCACAAGGTGTGGCCCCAAAAAACAAAACAAAAGAAAGATTAGCCTATTTCATTCACTTTTTGCCTATATACATTATTTTACTAATTAATTAAAAATTGTATCTTTAAAGAGAATCATTTAAAATTCAGTTTTTCACTTGCAAGAAGAAAGCATTTGACATTCATGGTTTCTATTTTTACAGGCATGTTGAATCGATGGGATGATAGTCAAAGATTTTTGTCTGACCATCCATATCTTGTCTGTGAAGAAACTGCTAAATATCTTATTTTATGGTGTTTTCATCTAGAAGCTGAACAGGTATTGTGTGAGTTTGGAATTTGGCAGAACTTAGTGTCATTTTTTTGTTTGTATTTTCCTCCCCCACCTTTTTTTAACATTTTAAATGAAACCAAGAGGCAGGAAATGGAATTCTAATTTGTTCTGTAATCATACTTAAGTTTAAATATTTAAAAGTCATTCCCATTAGTTTATGGAAACAGTTTCTTATTCTGCTTTGCTTGCTCATAAATCCCTCTCCCTTTACTTAAAATCTTATTTGTTCTTTTTGCCTATTAGAAAGGTTAATTAAAATGCAAATATTAATTATAATATTAATATATTTCTTGGGGATAGGGCAAAAGGTCATTTGGTTGACCATATGCATTGCTCATATGAGGCCCTGGATTCAGTCCTTCAGACACCCCCACCTTAAACCCTCCCACACTTAATGCAGATAAAAATAGACTTCAGGGATGTTTCTTACAATTTAATCTATTTTCAGAAAGGGGCTCTGATGGAACAAGTAGCACATCAAGCTGTTGTAATGCAGTTTATTATGGAAATGGCCAAAAACTGTAATGTGGATCCAAGAGGGTGTTTTCGTTTATTTTTCCAGAAAGCCAAAGTAAGTAATTATTTAATATCATTTAATGGGAAAATTAGACCTTGGAGAGACATCTTGTTGTTACAAAAAAAAAAAAAAAAAATCCCAAAACCTTCCAGGGCTGAGTGATAGCTCAGTGGAGAGTATTTGCATTGCATGCAACCAACTTGGGCTTGATCCTTAACATCCTGTGGCATTTCATATGGTCCCCTGAGCACTGCCAGGAGTAATTTCCCAGGAATAACTAACCCCTGAGCACCGCTGGGCATTGCCTAAAAAAACAAAAAACCAAATAATAAAAGCCTTTTAACCAGAACAGGTTAAATTCTCTAGGTTTCTGGAGCTGGAGAGATGGCATGGAGATAGGGCGTTTGCCTAGCATGCAGAAGGATGGTGGTTCGAATCCCGGCATCCCATATGGCCCCCTGAGCCTGCCAGGAGTGATTTCTGAGCATAGAGCCAAGAATGTGACCCCCCCCCCAAATAAAACGGAATTCTTATTCACTATTTATGGGTGTGTTAATAGAACTACTGTGGAACATTTTCTAGTAAAGTTGAATGAATATTTTTACAGTGACGAAAAAGCATAAAATAATTAAAAATAAGCGGGGTCCGGGAGATAGCATGGAGGTAAGGCGTTTGCCTTTCATGCAAAAGGTCATCGGTTCGAATCCCGGTGCCCCATATGGTCCCCCATGCCTGCCAGGAGCAATTTCTGAGCATGGAGCCAGGAGTAACCCCTGAGCACTGCCGGGTGTGACCCAAAAACCAAAAAAAAAAAAAAAGCAAGAATTCTCTTAGGTATGTACCCTAGGGAACAATTGCTCAACATAAAGTTTAGAACACTGGAGAAATTTGCACTTTCAGGATTCCTAAGTAAAAAAGATTTTCATAGTACCATGATACTATATGCCACTTTTACTCTCATCTTCTTTTTTGGTAGAAAGGCCACAATCTACAGCACTTAGAGGTTGCTCTTGGCTCTACACTCAGAAATCACCCCTGGCAGACTTGTGTTACCATATGGAATGCTGGGGTTCGAATTTGGGTTGGCTACATGGCAAGGCAAACACCCTACCTGCTGTGCAATTGATATGGTCCCTCATTATCTTTTGTTTGTTGGGGGGGGGGCACACTCAACAGTGCTAAGGGGTTTGTTCTCCTAGCTGTTAGCTTAGGAATTACTTCTGAAAGTGCTCTGAGGACCCTATGGGATGCTTGGGATCGAACCCAGGTAGGCCAGATAGAAGGGAAGAGCCTTTCTGCTAGACTATGGCCTCCTGCCCCCATCTCTCATCTTTTTACAAGTATAATAAAGATTAGTATAGAATGATCTTTAAATTTAGCTATCTTTTTTTTTGTTTTTTGTGTTTTGGGGGGTCACACCCAGCAGCACTCAGGGACTACTGGCTCTATGCTCATAAATCGCCCCTGGTAGGCTCAGGTGACCATATGGGATGCCGAGATTCAAACCACCGTCCTTCTGCATACAAGGCAAAGGCCTTACCTCTATGCTATCTCTCTGGCCCTAAATCTAGCTATCTTATAGTAAGCCAGACTGCTTAAAAGTTTTGTTTTAATAAATGTTAAAAAAGCATTACCATGTAATAAGTTTGTTACTCTTATATTTTAGTTAGGTTTTATTTTGTTTTGGGGCACAACCAGCTATACTCAGGGGTTACTCCTAATTCTGCACTCAGGTTTTGTCCTGGGAGTGCTTGGGGGACCATATGGGATGCCTGGGATTGAACACTGTTTGACTATGTGCAAATTAAGTGCCTTATCTACTGTACAATAGATAATATTTGCTTTGGATTTCAAAAATTAATTTTATCTTTTTATTGAAATACTATGAAAGCATTACAAGTTATTTATAATTAAATTTCTGACCGGCAGCTGATCCTCTCCTAGGGGTCAGCCCACGAGGGCTCAGGTACATCCACATCCTGCTCGCCTTTCTCCTCCAAAAAAAAGTTATTTATAATTAAATTTCTATGTTTATGTACAATGTATCTCTCGATACTTATTGGTAGAAATTAAAACAGGAATTCTTTTTTTGTTTTGTTTTGTTTTTGGGCCACATTGGTGATGCTCAGGGGTTACTCCTGGCTATACACTCAGAAATCGCTCCTGGCTTGGAGAACCATATGATTCGATGGGGATCGAAACAAGGTCATCCTGGGTCAACTGCGTTTAAGGCTCCAGCCCTAAAACAGAAATTCTTAAAAAAAAAAAAAAAATAGTGTTATTTTTGTTGTTGAGTTCCTCCCAAAGAATTTTACCTTTTTGGGTCCAGAGAGATACCACAGCGGTATTTGCCTTGCAAGCAGCCAATCCAGGACCTAAGGTGGTTGGTTCGAATCCCGGTGTCCCATATGGTCCCCCGTGCCTGCCAGGAGCTATTTCTGAGCAGATAGCCAGGAGTAACCCCTGAGCACCGCCCGTTGTGGCCCAAAAACCAAAATTGAATTTTACTTTTTTTAAATGTTTCTTTATTTAAACAAATGGTTACAAGGTTGTTCATAATAAAGTTTTTTTTCCCACAGATAAAGTTGTTCATGATGGAGTTACAATCATACAAAGTACAACAACCTTCAGCGGTGCATATTTCCCATGACCATTGCCAACAGTTTCCCTCTCACCCTCCCTGATGCTCTCTTCCCTCCCATCTATCCTCCCTACCTGCTTCTAGACAGGGATTTCTTTCTCTTTCTCTCTCTCTCTCCCCCTTCTCTCTCTTTCTCTCTCTCTCTCCCTCTCTCTCTCCCCTCTCTCTCTTTCTTTCTCTCTCCCTTTTCTCTCTCCCCTCTCTTTCTCTTTCTCTCTCTCCCTTCTCTCTCTCCCCTCTCTCTCTTTCTCTCTTTCTGGTTAATGAAGGGGTGCCATACATGTCCCTTTTATAGTAGACCCTTCTCTATTCTAACTCTCTAAATGAATTCTCCATTCTTTGTGGCCAGCTTCCTATCATGGACTAGTCCTCCTAATCCTCATTTCTATTGATTCTGGATATCATTCCCGCACTTTATTATTTTCTTTACGCCACAGATCAGTGTGATTATTTTATGTTTCTTCTTCTCCCTCTGACTCATTTCACTCAGCATAATAATCTCCATGTTCATCCATCTCTAAGCAAATCTCATGATTGCATTTTTCCTAATGGTTGAATAGTATTCCATTGTGTATATATACCTCAGTTTCTGTTGTCTGTCACCTGGCTGTTGTAAATAGTGCTGTGCTGAACATCAGAGTGTAGAGGGCATTTTTGTATTATGTTTTGTGTTCCTGGAATATATCCCTAGGAGTAGTATTGCTGGGTCAGATGAAAGCTCAATGTGTAGCTTATTGGGGATATCCATATTGTTTTCCAGAAAGGCTAGCCAGTGGTTCTCAAACTACGGCCCGCGGGCCACATACTGTATTTGTTCTCATTTTGTTTCTTCACTTCAAAATGAGATATATGTAGTGTGCATAGGAATTTGTTCATAGTTTTTGTTTTTACTATAGTCCGGCCTCCAACGATCTGTGGGACTGGCCCCCTGTTTAAAAAGTTTGAGGACCCCTGCTAGACTTTCTAGAAGGCATTCCCACCAGCAGTGAATAGGAGTCCCTTTTTCTCTACATCTATGTCACCTCTGGTTGTTCTTATTCATTGTGATATGTACCATTCTCTGATGTGAAACAGTGCCTTATTGTTTTGATTTTTATCTCCCTCATGATTAGGGATGGGGAGCATTTTTCATGTCCTGTTAGTCATCTATATTCTTTTTTTTTTTTTTTGTATTTCTTCTTTAATGAAATGTTTGTTCATTTTTTTTGTCCCTTACCCCATTTGTTCATTTCTTCTCCCTATTTTTTGATGAGATTAGGTGTCGTTTTTGTGTTAGATTCTGTTAGTACTTGTATATCTCAGATATTAGCCCCATATCTGAGTATTGAGTGAATAGTATCTCCCATTCTGTGAGTGGCCAAGTCACTGTTTCCTTTGAGGTACAGAAGCTTCTCAGTTTAATGTAGCCTCATTTGTTTATCTTTGCTTCCACTTGCTTGGACAGTGGTGTTTCTTCCTTGAAGATGCCTTTAGTCTCGATATTATGGATTATTTTGTATATGAAAAACACTTGTTTTTAGGGGCCTGTGAGGTGACGCTAGAGGTAAGGTGTCTGCCTTGCAAGCGCTAGCCAAGGAAGGACCGAAGTTTGATCTCCTGGTGTCCCATATGGTCCCCCCAAGCCAGGGGCAGTTTCTCAGCGCTTAGCCAGGAGTAACCCCTGAGTATCAAATGGGTGTGGCCCGAAAAGCAAACAAACAAAAAAACACTTGTTTTTAAAAAAATCCCAGTTTTTAATTTATAAGTAACACTGACAGATACTTTGTACACAAACAAAATGCTTAGGTTCCTTAATAATTTTCATTTGTCTGAAGAAGTTCAGAGCCCTAATATACTAGATGTCCTACTACATGTCCATACTACAGTTGTTTGTTGTTACAAAAAAAAATTGTAGAGGCCGGAGAGATAGCGCAGCAGTAGGGCGTTTGCCTTGGAAATGGTTGACTCAGGACCAATGGCGGTTCAAATCCTGGCATCCCATATGGTCCCCCGGGCCTGCTAGGGGCGATTTCTGAGTGCAGGGCCAGGAGTAATCCCTGAGCATTGCTGGGTGTGACCCAAAAACGAAAACAAAATATTAGTAACAACCCATCCAGGACCAACGGTGGTTCGAATCCCGGCATCCCATATGGTCCCCCATGCCTGCCAGGGGCGATTTCTAAGAGCGCATAGCAGGAGTAATTCTTGAGCACCACCGGGTGTGACGCAAAAACAAAAACAAAAAATTAGTAACAACCCAAATATCTATGAACTGAATGAATTGTTGCATTTTTGTTTGGTAAAATAGCATCAGCACAGAGGAAAAGAAAAGTCATGGAATAAAATATCCAGTATTACTTTAAAAAAATCTGTATAATGAGGGGGCCGGGCGGTGGCGCTGGAGGTAAGGTGCCTGCGCTAACCTAGGACGGACCGCGGTTTGATCCCCCGGTTCCCCATATGGTCGGTCCCCCGTGCCTGCCAGGAGCGACTTCTGAACAAATAGCCAGGAGTAACCCCTGAGCATCACTGGATGTGGCCCAAAAACAAACAAACAAAATAATCTGTATAATGAAGTTGTTTTGTTTCATATTTTTGTTTTTTGAAGCCATACCCAGCTGTGCTCAGGACTTACTCCTCGTGGTGCTCAGGGATAAACCTGTTGTGCCAAGTGGTCAAACCCAGCACCTTACCTGCTCACTGTATTGTCTCACTAGTCCAATCATAAAGTGTTTTATAAATTTCATATATAAGAACTAAGTAATATAAAGTATTCCTATATTATAAAAATAAAAATAAAAGTAGCATAACATTACATTATTTGTATGAATATTAATACTAATTAATTAATATTAATTTCATAGACTTTTTCTCTAAATTTTATTATATATTATAATAATCAAACAAGAATTTTAATTATTCTTTAAAAAATACACTTAGATACCAGGAAAAAATACTGAACTTCTGGAAAAACAATTGACTTTTTCATGGCACTATAATTCCATTTAAATGCTACTAATATCCTGTTTATTATCAGTGTTCTTTTAGATTTTAATCTCATAAACAAACAAATGGAATATGTACTTCATCTATATATTATACCAATATATATGGTATATATTATACCATATATATATATATATATATATGTTAGAGATGAGTATTCTATTTGTAGACTAAAGTCTCCAAGAAAGATTGGACCATATATCCTGTGAAGGCTTACATGATCATTTTAATCTCTTAACTATTTCTGTTAAAACAAGATAGCATTAGAAAATTCGTGTTTAAGTAGGAACAAGAAAAAGTATGCTAGAGTGAGCCAAGCACAAATGAAGTGGTAAAAATGTTTATACTTCAATCTACTCTATTTAAACAGACCCAGAAAGAGCAACTCTATAACAAAAGTTCTATGGCAATATAGAAAATGTATTCATTGTTTCTAAGTTGTGATACCATAAAATATCAAAACAATGACTCATTTCAAACTGTTCCTTATAAAAATTTAAAAATGTACTTCATACTATTAGCTCTAGAACACTAAAATCTTTTAGAATCTTTACCATTTGCAGAGATTCATTAATCTTCTGGTTATGGCTTGATAAAACACTTTTTTTGTTTGTTTTTGAGCCACATCTTACACATTTTACACATCTTACAGGATTTACACCTTGTAACTTGCTCAGAGATCACTCCTGTGTTGGTGCTCAGAGAATTATACTCAAGGGTGTCAGGTATTGAAGCAGGATCATCCTCATTCCTTATTTTTATTTGGAACTCAGAAGCCCATAAGACTCAGGACTATCTAACCCAAAGTGTTTCTTTTTTTTGTTTGCTTTTTTTGATTTTTGGGCCACACCTAATGGCGCTTAGATTTCTGCTCTCAGAAATTGCTCCTGGCAGGCTGGAACTATGTGGGAAGCTAGGGATGCCAGGGATCGAACCTGGGTCTGCCCCGGGTTGTCGTGTGCAAGGCAAATGCCTTACCACTATGATATAGCTCTGGCCCCTAACCACGAGTTATGACAGTTTTGTCACTTCCTTTGATTTTTTTAGAAGCTTTAAAAAAATATTTTTAAGCAGCAGATTAAAAGATTGTTCATAATAGTTTTTCTCACAAATAAAATTGTTCATGATTGAGTTTGTCATACAATGTACCTTCACCAGTACACATTTTTTACCATCAGTGTCCCCAGTTTCCCTTTCATCCTCCCTGATGTCCTCTTCCCTCTTCCCACCTTTCCCCACCTACTTCTGTGGCAGCAGTCATTTTACTTATCTATTTCTCTTTCTCTTTTCTTTTTTGACATTGTGGTTTGTACTACTATTAATGAAGGGTTGCCAGTTATCCCTTACATAGGACCCTTCTCTACTCTGACTGCACTCTCTGCTCTTTGTGGCAAGCTTTCTCCCATGGATGATGGGTCCTCCTAATCCTCATTTCTATTTTCTCTGAACATTATCCCCCACATTGTCTTTTATTTTCCTTATATCCCACAGAGTGAGATTATTCTAGGTTTATCCCTCTTCATTTGACACATTTCACTCAGCATAATAAACTCCATATCCATCCATGTACAAGCCAATTTCATGACTCCATTTTTCCTAATGACTGCAGAATATTACATTGTGTAGATGTACCACAGTTTCTTTAGCCACACATCTGTGATTGGGCAACTGGGTTGCTTCCAAATAAGTCATCGGTTTTAATCTAGCTCTTCAATTTAAAACTAAATTTAAAAAATGTTTTTAGTTAAATGGGCTATTAACTTTTGAATAAAGTAAAGGTGAAGGGAAGGAGAAAGAGAACATGGGTGGGGGGAGTGTAGGGGATTCTTTTTTCTTAGTGTAGGATGATAAGTGCTGTGCTGTTTGGGTTGTATACCACTTTGCTCAGGGTTTATTCCTAGTTCTGTGCCCAGGGATTACTTCTGGTAGGGCTTGGAGGATCATTTGGGGTGCTGGGATTGAACCTGGGTTCAATGTGTTCAAGGCAAGTTAACTTTACAATCTTTCATGTCCTTGCTGTGCCACTCTTAAGCACTTATAAATGGAGGTTAATCCCAATAGATCTTATCAAGTATTTTGCTTAAACTGCTTAAATCATTGGAAGGAGATTAACACCATTTACTCTTAACATAATTTACTCTTATGCCTAACATAAATTTTATTTTCATTAAATATAAAAGACAACATTCAAATAAACTCCAAGGTATTTCCATAATAATGGCCAACACTGTGACACTGATGATGCTGTTTATTGTTCTTTAAACCACATTCAGGTCTGAGCTGCTGATGGTCCGTGTTTTGTTTTATTTCGTTTTCAGGGCTTTTCCAAAGGAGTATGGAACTGTAAAGTAATTCAAAATATATACTAGTACCACCTCATTAACTGAAGAATGGAATGGTTTGGGTGTATTTCTTATTAGTGGGAAGGGAGCAGAATAAATGAGTGGTTAAATGAGAGCTATTCTGGATTCTGTCAAATCCAGATAAATTAAGGAAAAACAGTGAAT
>PVKC010016255.1:0-20936 GCA_004027635.1 Crocidura indochinensis
GCAGATTGATTTCACTTAGCATGATTGATCATTTCCATCTCAATCCATAAATGACCTGGGTTGTGCAGGGCTCAGAGGGGTTGGGGTGCTGTAGGAGGAATCACTGGTGATGAAAATGGTGTTGGATTTAAGTCCATCAGTAGCTATTATTAATTAAGAAAAAGAAAAGGACATTTTCAAAGCATAATTCTGATACAAAAGATATAAAAAATCTGATACAAAAATCTTTTGTTGTTGTTTTATATAAATATATAATTTTTATTTTGATCATAATGACTTATATATCTTTCACAGTAATATTTTAGGTACATATTAACATTGAATTAGGGGAATTTCCATCACCAAACCTGTTCTCCCTCCAGCCCCTTTCTCATCCTGCATCCCATATACCCCACCCTCACCGCCGGGCCGCTAGAATGAGTGGTCCCCTATGTGTCTAGCTTAATACTTCGTGATTGTAAAAGAAGAAATCTTAAGCTGTTGTATAGTGTTCACAATGGACTCCTTTGTACAGGAATGTTGTGTATTCCTGGGAAAATTTTCACATTTAAAAGTAGCTTTATTGACTCGGTAAAATAATGCTGCCGATCATGTTTTTATCCACGTTCTGCTGAAATTACCACTATGCTGTAAAAAATTCCATGATGCATAATTAGACCTCACTTTCACTTGCCTGGCATCAGTCTTCCATTTCTTTCTTTCCAGTCCCCTTTTTGCCCTCTCCTTCCAGAGTAGGCACATCTCTGCCCTTTTCATTCCCATCACATGTTGCCTTAGTTCTCAATATTAGTCTATCGCTTCATCCTCTTGTCCTCTTCCAGTCCTAAAGTGTCTGTGATTGGTTCTGTCCATCTGTCAGAGAGACTTTGCCTGCATATTCTTGATCCAAATTTTGGTGCAAATGAGATGCTGGCCTTCAACTTTAAAACACCACCACAACATTAAAACTTTAAATCACTGTGATATTTTAGAAAGTCAATATTTTACTACCAAAACTGCTGAGCAATTCATCAAACATGTCACTGCCAACTTGGCAGAAAAACTGTGCTACCATGATAGGAAATAACGAGTCTTGGAATTTGGATTATTAGAATGGGATTATAGGTATAAGATAAATTTATAAAGTGATTAGAAAACAGTGGCATCTACGTAAGGGTGAACCAAACTACGGTACTGATTTGGGGAAGGATTGATTATAAACTATTCCCCATGATTATAAAACTATTCAACACTTCAAGCAAGAAGTGCTTGGAAAAATGGTTGATGTTAAGACCAGAGCAGGGAGTATTTGATAAACTGAATTTGCAATACTTGTTGAACTAGAAAATAAGGAAATGATGGTAGGGCACCTGTGTCTCTGTACTCCCCCACCCTAAATTAAAAGGCTACATGAAGGACTGACAATTTAAAGCATAGACCATATTCCTATCACCCAGAAGTTGGGACATTGATATCATTATGTGCTTTATGGGATACACTAAGAAGAGCAAAACATCATTTGTGGCAGCTCCTAATGCATACACTTAAAAAATTACAAGAAAAAATGAACTACAAACCCACTTTGAAGAAATTTTGAATAAATAATTGGTCTAACTTTTTTAAAAATGTCTGGTATCATAAACAAGGAATATCTAAGGAACTATCCCAAACTAAATAATTGCAATAAACAATTCAATATACCGTATTTTTTGCTCTATAAGATGCACCAGACCATAAGACACACATAGTTCTTAGATGCTCTCTTCCCCTGCACTCGGGCTTCAGCTCCAGGCAGCATTCGCTTCTTAGGATGCATCTTTTGGGGGAGGAAAGTGAGTCTTATGGTACAAAAAATTTGGTAGCTGCTATTGAGTTCAATCCTGCACCAGGGGAAAATAAAGTCATAAACTTTTTTTCAAAAAACACTATAAAAAGTTCTAAAGTTATGAACTTGAGTCAGAGAGATAGTTCTATGAACTACAGTATTTTTTGTCTGTGGGACAGCCAGGTACAATCCATGGCCCTGAACAACACAGGAAGCAATGCCTGAGCATAGAACCAGGAGTATCTCTGGAGCATCATTGGGTGAGACCCCCACAAACCAAAACTAAATAAAGGAAAATGAATACAATATGCCAAAAATTAATGTACCTATTTACTCATCCTCTCTATATGTTAAATTTCTGATTTTGAAGATTAATTTGCATTTATGTAAAGGAAACTTTCTTCTTAAATACAAGCTAAATATTCAGAGGAAAATGGACAGGAAGAAAATACTATGAGTGAATGTATGTATTCACATGGTGTGTGTGCGATTACCTTTAGACAATAATTATTGATAGACCTGCTGGATGGTTGATTATTTGAAATTTATTTATACTATTCTTCCAACTTAAGATTTTAGGCTCTTAAAAATATGTAACAGTGAAGCTTACAGTAGAGAAATATATTTTATAGTAAGATCACTAATGATTTTGATAGTTTTAGAAGCATCAAGCCAAAAATTTATGACCTCTGGATTTTCTCCATAAATATTTTATATTTGAATACAATCGTAAATGAAACCATTCTATTGTGTTTTATAATTTCACTAATAGCCCTTTCTTGTTTGACTTTTTCTAGAAACTGTGGTAAATATCATAAATTCAGAAACCAATGTAAAATAAGAATAAACATATGAGTGCAACCACTTGTGATGAACCTCAAGATCCACAACAAAATACTTCAATACAGTTTATAATAAATGATAAATTGATGAACAGTGAAGAAAAATAACCACTCCTTCTATCTCACATCATTACTTGGGGTCTCTGATTGAATCTACTAATATGTTAAATTTGTCACCAATTGCCATATGGATAAGCATCCTTAACAAAGCCTCATTCGTTGTAAATTCTATATAACATATATAAAGTGTTTAAAAACCTCAGTTTAGTAAAAATGTATGTGCTTCTTTAGTACTAGATGTTTATGTTTTGCTCAATTAGGATTTTCTTACCTTTATTTGTAAGTATATTTACACGTATTTTTATGAGAATGTGTGTAGGTTAGAACAAAAGATGATTTCCTTTGTTGTGTTGGCATTTTGTATTTTTCTGATTTCATAAAATAACTTTGGTACTCTTAATTTTTTTTCTGATTTTTGGGTCTCACCCGGTGACACTCAGAGGTTGCTCCTGCCTATGCACTCAGAAATCACCCCTGGCTTGGGGGAACATGTGAAATGCTGGGGATCAAGCCCAGGTCTTTCCTGGGTCAACCACATGACAGGCAAACACCCAACCACTATGTTATTACTCTGGCACCTAGTCTTGATTATTTTTATAGCAGAAAAAAACATGTTGTGAATCTTCCAAGATTTGACACATAAAATTCTTTGGTCTCAGAATTTTTTCTCTTGAAGTCATTCTTAGATAATTTCTGTGTTTTCTCTAATGTATTTGTATAGTTTAAAAAGAACTTTTGTGCATTTACTTTTATCCAATAAAAACTCTGCATTGAATATATTTAACATGATGTTTTTATCTATGTATTCTTATGAAATGATTACCATAGTCAACATCATTAATTAACATTTTTATAACATTGCCTGTTTGTTTACTGTGAGGACACTCTAGACTCCACTGGCCACCAAGTGTATAATACTTTGTTACTGAATGCAGTGACCAATGCAGGGTCAGTGACCGGATTTCCAGAAATTATTCATTCACCCTGGAGATAAAGTTTGCTTCTTTGGTCAGACTCTCCCATTTCCTTTCTTCCTCAGCTACTAGCAACCACATTCTATTCTTTTGTTCCTGTGAATGACATGATTTTTCTTTTCCTTTTTTGAAACTTGACATAGATGTGAGAACATGTGATATTTATCTCTTGAAGTTCAGTTTATTTAAATTAGCATAAAGTCCTCTTGGTTCATTCACATTGTCAAAAATGATACCATCTTCTTCAATACCACATTTTCTTCATCCATTCATCTGCACAAGACTATTCATGTTGTTTCTGTATCTTAACTACTGTGACTAATGCTATCATGAGCATGGAAGGACAACTATTGGAAATCATGGTACCCTTCCTTTGGATCTGTATCAGAAAGAGGATGACTGGATGCTATGGAAGTTCTATTTTTAATTTTTTGAGAAACATCGCTTGATTTTTGCTGCGGACTTATGAAGTCCCTAAAAGCAACCTTAGTGGGTATTTATTCCTCACTGGGAAATCAAGCAGGAGCACGAGCGGACGAATATGAAATATGAATTATGAAATATGAAATGAAATGAATGAAGCCACACAAAATTACATGGTGAAACAAGTGGCTAGGGAGAGGCCAGAGAGAGAGAGAGTTTATTTTTCACATGAGCCTTATTAGGCAAGGTTCAGGAATGCAGAGGACGTAGCCAGGGAGAAAAGAAAAGGGGTAATGAACCAATGAGATCAGAGCTAGAATTAACATATGAAATGACTAACAGAAGTTTCTGGTTTGGATAAGGAGAAACCAGGTACCTTTAAGGAGATGGGAAAAGAGAGACAAGTCACAAAGAGCTGGTCAGCAGGATACTTTAAGCGGTTTTTCTGTACTGTATTTTCTTTGTCTGAGGAAAGCCTGATTAGAGAGAGTAGGGTCACCCACGTGGTGGGTATGACAGAAAAATCGCTAGCTATCCATGCAAAGGATCCATAATAGATCTCTAAGTGGGCCTTCTAGCTGATGTTTCTTGGAAGAAAAAATTAGACTGCACCAGGAAAGCCAGGGAGGCAATTTTGGTGCGTGCCCCCCTAAGTGGGATTTTCATAATGACAGGACCAGTTTGCATCAGGAATAGTGTACAAGTATCCTCATTTTTGTTTCTTTTTTCTTGAATCAGTTTTCACTGTAATTAATTTCTCCCCTAAAATTTTTCAACATGTATGTAAAAAAGCAACATATCAAAGTTTTATTGGTAGTTTCTAGTTTTCAAATATACGTTCAAGGAAATATTGAACAATGAGTAATATTTTGGTTGTTTCGAAAAACAGAACTCAGGCATAGTGGGGGTGGAAGCTTTTATGTCCAACCAGGAAGCTTACGACTGTATTGGAAGATTGGATCCTATTGCTATCTGCCTCCTTGGGGCAACAGTATTCTTGTTCAGAAGGCAATGATAGTGTTAAATACCAGTTAAATTATAGAGACTATTGCATGCTAGCAAAAAAAAAAAAAAAAAAAAACCTACATCATTATTTATAAAGCGGAAAAATTTATAACACAGACAATGAAAGAAGAGTAAAGGTCTTAACAGGGCTATGACTATCTGAGCTTCAATTAGGAATTGTAATAGTAACTCGAAATTTCCAGTTAACAGAAGTGAAACCCAAACAGTTATCAGATCTTTGAATCTATCCAAAAATGGCCAGGGTGACAGCCTCAGTCTTATCAACTATCCCTTTTCTTAAGTTGCTTTTCAACATAAACTGTTGCAATCTTATTTATTTAAATATCTGTTGAATTTTTTTCTTTATTCTGGAATTTCAGACTATTTTTTGAACAGGAGAACCATGACATTTGATCCTCATAATCAATAACAGAGATATCAAATCTCAGGAGATATAAATTCCCTCCTTTGATACTACAATGTGTTTTGATGCAGACATAATATAAATCTCTAAATATGATTTTAACTTGGGAGTGTGGACCACTTATATGTAAATTTCATATGAGATGCACTTACTTTTTCTCTATAAGTTCTTATCTATTTGAGGAAAATATAATTTATAAAGAGGAAGAAAAATGATAAATTGTTCCCCCTCTCCATTAGATCTCATTCTTGTCTATTGCTACTCTATTCATTTTAAGAAATCTTCCAAATTAAAGTTTTTGAGAAACCAGTATAATACTAATACTTTTAAAAAAGAGAAACAAATTAGCTATGATTGGATAACATACTTTTCAAAATTTATTTGTTTATGTGTGTGTGTGTGTGTGTGTGTGTGTGTGTGTGTGTGTGACATTTTGGAATAGACTACTTACGTAATACTTTTAAGTACCTTAGACAAGACAATCAACTCCCAGACATTTTGATCTAACCCTCTACTATGTGTCTTTTAATGGGAGAATTTAGTCCATTGACATTTAAGGAGATTGACAGAGAGGGTTGTTGTGCAGTTGTATTGTGTAGTTGGTTGTTATTACAATTGTGTGTTTGGATTGTGTAATTCATCTCTGAGTAGATCATTTAGAATCGGTTTTGTTTGTGCAGATAATGCGGGTTCATTTTTGTCCAAGAATATTTTGATCCTCTCTCCCATATGAATGAGAGTTTTGTGAGGTAATAGAATCTAGGTTGAAGTTTCTTTTTTTCTTTTTCTTTTATTTATTTAATTTATTTATTTATTTTGGTTTTGGGGTCACACCCGGCAGTGCTCAGGAGTTACTCCTTGCTCTACGCTCAAAAATCACTCCTGGCAGGCTCAGGGGACCATATGGGATGCCGGGATTCGAACAACTGACCTTCTGCATGCAAGGCAAATGGAAGTTTCTTTTATTCAGGCATATAAATATGTCATTCCACTGTCTTCTTGCTTGAATTGTTTCAAAAGGGAGATCTGATTTGATTCTTACATTCCTTCCTTTGTACTTGAGGTTTTTCTTCCTTATTGCTTTAAGGAGTTAATCTTTCTCTTTGTTTTGTTTGTTTGTTTTTTGTTGGATTACTATATGTCTTGGTGTTGGTTTATTAGAATCTATTTTATTAGGGTCTCTTTCACCTCTTTGATTTGTACTGAAGCCTCTTTCCAGAGGGTGGGAAAGTTTTTTGCTATTATTTCCTTCACTAGTGTTTTTCCCCTTTCCCTATTTCCTCCCCTTCTGGTATTCTACAATCCATAGATTATTTCTTTTCTCTTTGTTCATTAAATACCTAATATTTTCTTTCAATGCTTTATTGGCTTTCTCATTTTTGGTTAATAGTTTTCCTTCAAGTTCTTCTATGTGATTCTCTGTGTAATTCTGTTATTATGGCTTGCTAAGATGTTTTTTATTTCCTTTAATTCCATTTGTATGGATTCTTTCATCTTTTGTAAAAGTTCTTCCTTGAGTTAGTTGATTTGTGTATCTATGGATTTCTTGAACTCGCTGGCTTGTGATTCTTTGATTTCTGTTGCCATGGCTTTCATTGCCACTTTTAGGTCCTCATCTATTGGGCCCGTGCATTTTGGTGGACTTGGAAATTTGCTAGGATTACTTTCTAATTCCCTGGTTGCTAGTGTCTTCCTTAGTTGACTCATATTTTTTTTTTTTTGCATTTGGTGGTTTGTCTTGGAGTGTTCTGCCTTCAGGTTTCAGCCCTCCTTTGTCACTTCTCTGAAGTGTGGCTTTAGGTGGGTAGGATGGCTGTGGTCCCTGAGGTTTGGCCCAGCCCTCAAGTCTCCTCCCTTACTTTACCTGCCAGAAGGCATGGATCCCCTCCGCCTTACCCTACCATGGTAAGGTTCCCCCTCTCCCTTTACCTGTCAGAAGGGGGGGGGCTGTCCATCAGGTCTGGGTCAGATTACCCCTCTACCTGTCAGAGGGTGTGGTTCACCTCTTTATGCATCTGTCGCAGTCACGGTATTAGCGGAGTGCCGCCAGTCTGGCCTGTGACAGGTTTGCCCTCCCTCTCTAACCTGTCAGAGGGTGAGGTTCACCTTTGTGCATGCTTGTCCCGGCCTTGGTAATCCCATACATTTTGATTCTAGGTACAGTTCATGGAGTATTAGATGTGTTTACCTGGAGGTTCAAATGCTTTTTAAAGACAGATTAAAGTCTACTCCCTTTCATTCATTCTGGGTTATCTTTTTTCTTATAGTGTAAAGCAGTGATTCCGATTCATTTTTTATTGGTTTTTGGGCCACACCCAGTGACACTCAGGGGTTCCTCCTGGCTATGTGCTCAGAAGTCGCTCCTGGCTTGGGGGACCATATGGGAAACCGGGGAATCAAACCGCAGTCTGTCCTAGGCTAGCACAGGCAAGGCAGGTACCTTACCTCCAGTGCCACTGCCCAGACCCCAATTCATTATTTTTATGAGTTTATTCAGCCTCTATACAAAGTAGCATGACTTATAAAAATATTGAAAAATAGATATTGCATATCATCCAGCCATTTCACTGTTTGAGTTCTATCCTAAGAGCATAAGAACACAAATCCAAAAAGTTATCACATCTAATATTTATTACAATGCTATTTACAATAACTAAGATCTTAGAGCAAACCAAGGACTTACCAACAGTGGTTTTAAAAAAAAATGTAGTACATATACACATTGAAATATGGCTCAGCCATAAGAAAAGATGAAACTTTGACTTTTTATAAGAACATAGTTAGAACTATAAGGTGTTGTGCTAAGTAAAACATGCCAGAGGGGAAGGGCAATCTCACTTGTGTGATGTATAAAGAGAGTTGATGATAGCAAATGAAAATAAACCCTTGGACTGTCACCAAAAAACATCTGAAGGGGGAAAGGTGTCAGAGAGGCAGAAAGAAGGGGATAGGAATGAGATGGGAATCACTCAGCGAGACTTTCAGACAATACTGGATGATGTTTTGGATGTTGATGGTGGTGAAGGAAGGAGTAGTAACTCTGTTACATCAAAAGCATTAACATTAACATCATAAATCATGTTACTTTAATTAAAATATAAACTATATGACAGGAAAGGAAAAAAATGCTGAGTCCCAAGAAACTGAAGCAGGCAGAAATACCAGCAGAGGGGTACCTTTTGACTCAGAAGAGCTATTTCACACCAGGTTAATGTACAGTTAGGGCAGAGAAGGGGCCACTCTGAAAGTGATACTTGGAACTGATCGCTCTGAAGAACTGGATGCTGAAAGGAGATAAAGTAATAGGCATGATACTCTTTCAGTAACAATAATGCAAGCCACAGTGCCTAAAAGAGGGGGAGAAAGTGAAAGTGAGAGAAACAAGAAAATTATCTGCCAAAGAAGCAAACGGGAGTGGGTAGGAGGAAAATTGGGACATTGGTAGTGGGGGACATGTGCACTGGTGAAGGATATTGCAAACTGTGATTGAAACGCAATCAAAATATTGTAACTATGGGGGGACTATTATGAACAAGATCACAGTATTTAATTGGAGTAATTTTTTTTTTAAGAAATGAGGGTTGTTAAGAAGAAATGGACAAAAGGTAACAGATATATGTCAACAACCTTGGTACATTGGTGGTATAGGGGTGTGGTTTATGTGTGTATCTAAACTATTGAGTCAGCAATACTGTAATCATGAGATTCAAACTATAACAACCAAACTTCAATATGTTCTTATCAAGGAGGCAGGTTTAGGGAGTGAACCTGAAGAATTAGTGATGGCAAATCGACACTGGTGATGAGATAGGTGTTGAGTCCTTGTGTACCTGAAACTAAGCTTATCTAGTTCAGAATAACTAGGTAAAGTTGTTCATAACAGCTAGGGAAAGCACAGTGCCTTCATATATTAAATATTAATTAATTTAAATTTAAATATTAATTATTTGAATTTTAATATTTGCGTCTATTAATGCAATAAATAAATAAATTATTTGAATTTTAATATTTGTGTCTATTAATGCAAAAAATAAATTATTATAAAGTAAAATTCAAATCGTTTCTTTGAGGAGAGGCACAGAGGTAGGAGGTTCTCTTGCCTTGCTTATAACCAACCTGAGTTTGCTCCCCAGCTTCCCAGGGGCTTCTCTAGCTCTATCACAAGTGATTCCTTAGCACAGAGCCAGGAGTAAGTTCGGAGCATCACCTGGGGTGGCCAAACCAACCCACCAACCAACAAACAAATGAACAAAAATATTTATTGATTTGTTTTCCAACTGAGCTTCTTTAAAAATACTTTTTCAGATCATGCCTAAAACTTAAGAAAATGTGCATCTGGAACAAATTACAGTATCCTTTTGAAGGTTGGACATATATTTTAGGTCTTTAAAAATACATAGCTGTACATTTCTACCTGCAAATCTAATGAAGAATTTATCAAATGAATCATATCCCATCGCTAGATCTCTTGATCTGGTTAGTAAAGTGACACTTACACTGGAGGTGAAGGAAGCTCTTCTTACTGTTGACTGATCCTAAAGCTAATCCCTGCTCTCCTCCTCGATCAGAAGTTGTTTTATTGCCACTCTTGCCTAGAAAATTAATACTGAAATAGCTCTTTGAAACAGATGTAAGAGTGCCCCTAATTGAAACATATGTAGGAGTGGCCGTAAATTATTCAACATCTTTATTACTAATGAATGCGCATCCGTGAACCTTTAAAAAAAATAAGTGCAGGCTTAAATGCCATGTTGTGCTAGCAGTTGCTGTGCAGTCAGGACAAAAACTCTCCACCCTGAGAAGTTTATGAGTCCATGTGCTCCTCTCCTAAAACTGCTGAGTAATTTGTACAGAATGACTAAATGGCTTCTCCAAGGAAACCAAGCAGGTAAGGAGTTGATCTGGAACTAGATAGACTTGTCTCCAGTTCTGCTGGACTGACTCATTTTTAAAGGCATTTGGGGACTTCAGAAAGAGCCCCAGAGAGCATTTCAACACCGAGATAAAAACAAAAGTTATGGCCTCAATTACTAAATGCAGCTCTTCAAAACTAAATTTTCTTGGCATCCTAGTTTGGAGCAAGCATATAAGTGTTGCTATGAGCATAGTCAGATGCATACTTATATGAGTCAGTCATCAGATTTTCTTGTGTTTCTTTGTACAATAGGATCTGCTACATTCATTTTCACCTTCATTTAATTATCGATTCGTAAAGACAGTTTTCAACTGTTTGTCCACAGTGTCTTTTGGGGTGGGGGGGATACCCAGTAGTTGTTCAGGGCTTACTGAGCTCGTCACTACTGGAGAGCTTAGAGACCACATGGAGTGTTTGAGATCCAATGCAGATATGCTGCCTTTACAAAACAAAGACCCTATATCAATGAACTTTATCACTCCAGTTCCACAAATGTTATTTTCCCCCCTTTAAATTGTGTAAAATTTCTTCTAGCCCATGCTTTTTCATGTAAATACATTAATCAACATATAAAAGAGAATGCAAGTTTGGACAATAATTACAACAGGAACCAAGTAATTGAATAATTAATAAATTATTCATTGAAATGAATGAGTGAAGGAGAGCATTAAGATGCTTGAATAGATAGTAGTTTCAGAACTGTTTACAATAGAATTGCTCAGTAGAGTGATACACATTTAAGCTTTAAGAATTCAAAATCCAAGGAAATTAGTCATAAGAATCCAATACAATAAAACATAGGATATCTCAAAAATTCTGTGCTGTCAGGTACTAATTTGAAAGGCAGTTTGCTGTTCCTAAGACCCAGTATTGAACCCCTAGAGATCAGTATCAGAAGATCTTGTCCTGTGCCCCTTTTTCAATCTCTTCAAACTTTGTCCTGTCCCGAATTGCCTCACATCTTTCATCCTTGTTCTACTGACAAACAACTTTAATTCCGTCGCCTTTCTGTCCCCCACCTCCACTCAGACCCTTCTACTATAAAACCTGCGAAAAAATATTGTTTTCTTTTTTCAGTGAAAAGAACACTCTTGCTATCCAGGGGATTCCTAACATGAATACTGATAAACAAGCTGTGTATGATTGCAATGCTCTCTGAGCATTGTTTGAAAGCAAACAAAAAAATTAGGCAAAACGTCTTTTCAGACTTGTGAGTTGCAGAAAAGCAGTCACTTGGCAAATTTCTGGCTGCAGAGGAAACTACTGGAAGATTTCAGACTTTAGGTTCCAAACAGAAACTCTGGGCTGGGGGTGAGCACAGAGCTATAGTACCGTGGATAAAGTGTTTGCCTTGCATGTGGCTATCCGGAGTTTGATTCATGACATCCCCTAAGCCTGCCAGGAGTGACTTCTGAGAGTGTATCCAGGAATAACCTCTGAACATCCCTGGTTGTGGCCCAAACTCCCCACCCCAAGGCAAAAACTCTTGGCATATTAAAGCTTTTATTCGGCCTGCTGATTTCAAAACCACAAATATAAATTAACCAAAAATTTTTGTCTAAATAGAATTGCACGTAGAATTATGATTTAAATAAATAAAAATTACTATATATGTATTTAATTCCAGAGGTGGGTTCACTGTACTAAAAAGTTGGGGGAAAGTCTCTGAGCTGTCATTCTATGAATATTTGATAAATGAGCATAGTGAAGTGAATTCCCTTTTCTTCTCAAGGAGTTCAGAGAACTGGTCTGTAACATTTTTGCTCCTGTATCAATTTCCAGCCTATTTCTTCTTTAAATCCAGAAGGTTAACCTTGCCTGTTTGATATAAAAACCAGTAACATATCAAGTTATTTTTTGTACAGAACATCATCATATATAACTCTTAATTATATTTATATCACAAATTTGTTCCTATATTAATACAAAACAACATTGTACTTATCTGAGGCCTAATTTTCCCTCCTGAAAGCAATAGATTCACCCGATAACTTTGTCACATTGATGATCTCCTTGTTGGGAGTTTCTGACAGCATCTTCAGGGGAAAGTTTGAGAAGTATTTCTAGCAGGTCCCTAAGGAATCTCAATATTTATCACTGGGCCCCACATCTTGAGGACCAGTCACCCAAAACACCTATTTCTCGATCATTAAACTAGATAATATTCATTTAAAAGGCATTCCATTCATCATAGTATGATAATGAATATCACCTATCCATGTGGTTAAGCCAACCTCAAAGTGCTTAAAGCAAAATATATTTCCCAAACAGCTTCCATGAACAAGATCATATGGAACTTGTGTGTTACCTCTCACAATAGCTACAATGACTTTGTTCAGAGCATCGGGCCTGATCTCTCCCATACCCATTTCTTTCGTTCATGAGTTTTCTCCCAGAAGCAGAAAACGATTTAGAAAAGTAAAGAGTGAGAAAGTGCTGCTTTGAGGAAGCAGCACTGGTGAAACATCAGTCACCTGGGACATTCATTCCCGTTCCATTCTGCACTGGAGCACAGCTTGGCCTGTTCTGCTACATAACTTCATCAGATGACACAGCAAAACGTAATTTGACAGGAGTGTGATGGGCCAGATGGTAGAGTCGCTACAGAATCTTTCTTCCACCCAGAAGAGCATCTGGCAACCTGCAGAGTCCTGAGTTTGCTGATTCCCTGTGTTCATTTGGTGCATCTGAGAGGAATCAGGGCACAAGAACTGGCCAACATCCAAAAGAAGGAAAAAAAAAAAACCTGGGCCTGAGAGTTATATAAATTCTGCCCATACTATTACAATTACTCTTACTTTTTATTTCTTTTCCAGACTGCCTTTAGGAGCATGGTTTCTCTCATACTCAAACACTGTATTCCCTATTGAAAATTAAATATCTTTCAAGCAAAAGATTTTCAGCACATTGTAGGATCTGGATGATTTTACTTATTCAAAAAGTAAAAATACTAATGACATGGAGACACACAGTAGCTTATTTGTTCAGTGATATGTTTAGCGACAGTCCATGTTCAAATAAGGTCGGTGTCTTCTACACGTGGCCAGATATGGAAACTGACAATGTCTGTCAATCCAGGGAGAGAGGGGGATGCTCTAAAATTAACCCTTTGAGAATGGATCTGACATGATTCAATACCAAATATACCAATCATGGTTTGAGGACTCCTAGATTGTAACAGTCACAACTTGGCCCTGGTACACTCAAGGGCAAGAAAGATACTTTTCCAAACCAAAATGAAATTTTAGTGTAGTGTGAACTTGAAACAGATTTTGAGAAAGATTCATGCTTTGGAGACAGAAAACAACAGTGTTTATTCTGAACATTGTCATTTAAAACATCATGACAGTTGTCATTGCTTCTGCCTTTTTGCCTTTGACTTTGGGGTTGACCTGAAGGCACTATATCCCATATCAAGAGGAACACGGTCCTCCTTGTAATGAAGGAATGTGGTTTTCCTGTTAAACCAGGAAACCATTATCTACAACAATGGCTGGTCTGGGTAACCCCAAAACAGTTCCATATCCCACCCACAGACATTTCCCAAACTTCCTATTAGCTTCTCTCTCTCCCTCTAGGAAAAAGCCATGGCTAGAACAACACTGAAATCACCAGACTGATTTTTGTGAGCAAAGGGAAACTGTAGGAAGTACAAATAAAACAGAGAGGAGGTTAAAGATGCAGAATCTGAGATACCCAAGTAGAAATTTTAATTAGTACATACATATTTTTAAAGGATAAGTTGTGAAAGACATTTGACATACCATAGAGTCCTTCTCAGAAAGACCCTGTTCTTCTGCTCTCTCAGGTTTCCATTCACCATCCTCTCAAGGTCCGAGCTTGTCCCTAGAACAGTGTCCCCTTTTCTCTCAGTCTGCTAACCCCCCACCCCCCAGTCTGTTCAACCCTTCCCCAGTCTGAATCCCCCCTTTCCATTTTGATGGGCAGTTTTAGTTCTTGACAGGATCTTTTCTGATGACCCAAGTACTGTTGATTTCCCAGGGATCCCTTAAATACTAAGAAGCTGTTAAATTTCCCACGGTAGTAAAAAGAGCTTCGATTCTTAGAGCTCAGACACATTCTGGAAGGGACCCAAGACGGGCCACTCTCCCACTGCTGCAAGAAAAGAACAAACTTATTAGTGTTATAAATTATCCTGTCACCTGTTTGAAACATGGGCATACACAAAGTGGAAGCTCTGGTCTATTTTTTTTTTTTTTTTTACTTTTTAGGGCTTGCTTAGTCCTACATATTAAAGAGAAGGAGACAAGAGGAGAAAATTTTTCTTGGTCAGTTATACCTATTCTTTGTATAGTCCAAATTCAGCCTTTAATTTCTTTTCTCTTAATAATATTAACATTTTCAACAAATCCCTAAACTTTAATATTAGCCACCTAAACAAATTTGGAAGTATTGAAGTTTTAGTTTTAATTTTTTGGAATAGCTTCTAATAAGAATTCTCTTGTTTGAAATTTGAAAGGAACACTTTGCTAACATCTCTAGTTGTGATAGGCTTGGGTTGTTTTGGGGGTTTTGTGTTGTTCTTGCTAGTTGAGGTTTGTTTGTTTGGGGGCCACACCTGGCTGTGCTCAGGGTTTACTCTTGACTCTGCTTTCAGGAATAACTACTGGTAGTTATCGGAAAACTCTAAGGATGTCAAGAATTAGACCCCAGTCAGCTGCATGCTTGGTCAAATCCTAACCCATTAAACTATCCCTACTTCCCCAATGATGGCTTATTTTTTAGTATGTTTTCCTTTTTATAAAGTCTTGTGTAGCATATTTTATATTAATAGCGCATACAAATATATATTTCTAATAAATAACATAATATTTTATATACAATAATTTACACATAATAAAATTATATAAAATATTATATACTTATATATTCTATTTTATATCTGTTTCCAATTTTGTTAGCATAAAATTAGACATATTTTTTCATTTTAAAAATTATTCTCTTTCTATGAATACATTCCAACCTCTTCTCTAGTAATGTTTTATATTTTCTTATTTTAGGTTTCATGAACAGTCAATTTTCTTTCCTTTCCAAAAATACAGGTCTTAACTTTGTTTTCTAAACCTAGTTTTGTAGTCCAACTAAACAAGTTTAGCAATAATATTCAGTCATTTCTTCTCTCATTTATTAGCTTTGGAAAAGTTAAAATTTTATGTTATTTTTTATTCTTTTATATTTAAAGAAAATTTAAAACATTTTTCACAATTGTAAATAATATATACATTTTTCATTGATGATTTCTAGTTTTCTTGTACTATACATGAGTCAGGAAATGGTGTAATTTTTCTACTTTTTGAAAATTCTTTGTGCATGAATCACAATATTGCCATCTAGATCCAAATTGTTGAAATAAATTGTTGCCTCTCTTCTCACGCCCAAACCACCCAAACCTACCATAACTAGAGATGTTTGTAAGGTGTTTCTTTCAAATTTCAAACAGGAGAATTCTTATTAAAAAAGTATTCCAAAAAATTAAAACAAAAACTTCAATACTTTCACATTTATTTTAGGTAACTAATATTAAAGCTTAGTGGTTTGTTGGAAAGGAAAATAAAAAAGCTCACTGGGGGGGGGGGTGAGCTTTATGGAGTGAAAGTGAATTCTTGATATTTGGGAGAGGTTAATCGAGAGAAATCCTCCAGAAATTGATCTGAACTAACTCCTGCCCTCTGTCCTCTCACCCTCCTAGTACCTTCTTGCCAGACAGACTTCCTTGATCTTTATGCATTTGTACTTCACAACTTCTTCCCCATACCTATAATACCATCCCCCCAAGCCTATGCATTTGTACCTTCACAACTTCTTCCCCATACCTGTAATAACATCCCCCCAAGCCTGACATCCCTCTTATCCCTCTGAAAATTCATTGCCTTTAAGAACCAGCTCTCTTCATCCCTTGTGAAATCATCTGTCTGCAGCTTCTGTTTTCAGAGCCATAATCTAATTAGACAATGTGGTAACTTTGCTTAACAATGAGGACTTGTGATTTACCTTCATGTCTAGAACCCACAATTCCTAGGATCTAAAAAGCTCTCAGATCTTGAGTTTGTGCTTGATGATTTAAAAAATAGATTATAAAATCGAGAACATTGTTTTAGGATGAGTTAACTACCAACCTTTGAAAATTGGCTAGGTTTAGCACATAGTAGGTATTTAACTTCTACTTACTAAACTCTTTATTTCAAGAATTTGAAGTCTAGAAAAGGTCAATGGTATTTTTTCAAATTTTATGTGTTTTTTTTTTTGTTTTTTTTTTTTTTGTGCCGTGACTCGGATACGAGTTTTTTTTTCTCCCAAAAGATGGATCATTTCTGTTTAGGCAACAAGAAGCTTCATGGTATATAGTTGTATATTTTAAATAAAATGGGAATCAAACTTCAGATTTGATTTCCAGGGAGGATGAAGCAACTTTAAATTGTGGGTCCTTAGTGAAAGAGAGAAAAATTCTCATATTTCTATTTTTACTTAACTCATATTAATACTCTATGAAACATATATCATAATTCCTTTTTCTAATAAATAATAAATTAAAGATCAAAAAACTAATTTCCTTAACAGAAAAAAAAGAAATAAGGTCAAAGATGCCCCAGAAACTTTTCCTCTTCTTCACACTATAAATAGGTACATTCTCAAATGCTAGTTTTTGTTGTAGTCCTGCCAGTGGTGATAAAGATCAGAAAAATTATTTTACTATTTTTTTTTTTGGTTTTTGGGTCACACCCGGCAGTGCTCAGGGGTTACTCTTGGCTTCATGCTCAGAAATTGTTCCTGGCAGGCACGGGGGACCATATGGGGCACCGGGATTCAAAAGACAAATACCTTACCTCCATGCTATCTCCCGAGTCCCATTATTTTACTATTTATAAAAATAACTTACTCTATTAAATATAGATCATGCATACAAGAAGAAAGAAAATAGTTGTCGACATGGAAATAGCAAACCAAAGAAATAGCAACTACCAACAATTTTGCAAATGCCACAGAGCAGGAATTTTTACTTATTTTGTTTCCTGCTATATTTCAAGATTTTGGGGTCACATCAAGGTCATATAGAAAGAGTTCAATAAAAATTAGCTAAATATAGGGCCAGAGCTATGATAGTACAGTGGGTAGGGTATTTGCCTTGAACATGGTTGACCTGAGTTTGATCCCAGGCATCCCTTCTCACCCAGCATCACCAGACTAATACCTGAGCGCAGTGCAAGGAGTAATTCTTGAGCATTGCCGGATGTGGCTCCCAAACAAAAAATAAGTGTGTAAATAGATACTTTTGTGTCATTTTTCAATATGCATGAATGCATGTGTGCATTTTGGTACAGATATTAACAAAATGAGTCTATCCGATATAGACTTTTTATCCTATTTTTTAAAATATATCCTTTGAAGTCAATGGTTAGGAATGCACACTCAGCAATGCACAGAACTTTCTCCTGGTTCTGTGCTGAGGGGTCACTCCTGACTGTGCTTGAGGGGTCGTAAGTGATACGAAGAATATAACTGAGTCAGTTGCATGCAAGGCAAATACCTATATTATCTCCTTGACCTTATAAAAAAAATTTTTTTTTTGCTTTTTGGGCCACACCCAGTGACGCTCAGGGGTTACTCCTGGCTATGCGCTCAGAAGTCGCTCCTGGCTTGGGGGACCATATGGGAAGCCGGGGGATCAAACCGCATCCATCCTAGGCTAGTGCAGGCAAGGCAGGCATCTTACCTCCAGCGCCACCACCTGGCCCCCTTATAAAATATTTAATATTGAAAGGAAAATAATTCCTGAAGGACTGCTCCTTATTGGAGGGATATCTTAGTTTGGTATCAAACCAGGTGACACAAACCAGATGACTTTAGCTTATGTAAGTTACTAGAGGCTACCAAATAGGAAAGAATTTTAAATGGACTTAAAATAAATCAGGTTTTATTTAAAGAAATGCAACAAGAACAAGAACAACAACAACAAAGCAGGGTCTCATGGTCTCCGGGATTTCCTTCCAGAATATGGTGCCAGTCTTCATAATATTTTGTGTTTTCTTTATAGTTGTTCTTAACAAAATGGAGAATTCCACTTATAGAACCGCCTTCAAGCTGCGCTCAGTGCAAACTCTGTGCCAATGTAAGTAGAACTCGCTTGAAGCACTTGAGATCATCTGTCCCTAACTTCCCTTAAAAGTGAATGGGGAATTACAAACAGTAGTAACTCGCCCATGGGCCTGACTGTCCAATGCTGGTAGATTGGACCTTCTGTGCTAGTTCCTCCCTTTCTTAACAGAGACAACAGTGAGGACACGATAGGTATTTCCCATCCACATGTCATTTTGCTGACTTTCTATAGAAAATGACTTGTGGTTGAGGGGTTAGAATTTATTTTTACTTATTTAGTTTATGAAAAAAAATGTTTTTTGTCACACTCAACAATGCCCATGGGTTACTCCTGGCTTTATGCTCAGAAATAGCCCCCAGCAGGCCCAGGGGACCACATGGGATGCCGGGATTCGAACCACCATCCTTCTGCATGCAAGGCAAATGCCCCACTGCTGTGCCATCTCTCCGGCACCCATAGTTTATGAAATTATTTTTAATGTCCTATTTTAAATAGTCGTGTTGGCACACAATAAATTTAAACAATTTAGTTTTCACTTTATGCAAATATATTTAAGTGTGAAGATGGCAAATTCCTTCTAACACATGAGATTTGCTTTATCTATCTGTACCTTGTCTCTATCTGGCATTCAAAGGCTGATTCAAAGGAATTGTCCAAGGGCCATAAATTTCAAACTATCTGAAGAATTTCCTGAGAATCATTCTTGTGTGCTGAATTTGTATTTGATTGACTACTGCAGTCTTCTTTTCCTTTAATGTTTTCTAGGCCAAATAATGTTAATCATGTAAAAACTTCTTTACAATGCAGGCAACTGAGTCTGCTTTATTTAAAAAGAAAAACACAAAAGGGATTTGGCATCTGTAAATTTACTGATTTGATAACATTTTTATTGTGGAAAATTACTTTACATGAAGTGATTTATGACATTTATTATTGCACACATGAAAGAAGCTGTGTTATGTATATAAAATTTCTTCTGAATATTGAAATTTGTTTTGTTTTCTGCATATTAAGGTTTATATACCAATGATTTTCAAACTGTGCTTCACAAAGTACCTGGGTGTATGAAAACAGGCAGGAGAAAATTAGCATGTTGGAAAAGGAGGTATAGTAGATCTGGGAAAGTATAAAGTTTAAGCTCAACTTAAATGATTCCATATCTTCATTTCCATGTTACTTTTCTATAAAAAAGAGATTCTTGGGATCGGAGCAATAGCATAGTGGTAGAGCGTTTGCACGTGGAAGGTCCTGGACCAATGGTGGTTCAATTCTCAGCATCCCATATGGTCTCTAGGCCTGCCAGGAGAGATTTCTGAGTGCAGAGCTAGGAGTAACTCCTGAGCATTGCTAGGTGTGACTCAAAACAAACAAACAAACAAACAAAAAACAAAAAAAGAGAGAGCTTCTTGTCTTATAAATGCAATTTTTAAAACACTGATATATATGGGTAAATTTATTCACAGTTATTATTATTCCAAGGATCAAGATATTGCATAAGATTTTACTAAATATTACACTTAATGGGAGGGACAGTCATTGTTTGTAATGTGACAGACTAGGGTGCAATCCCTAGCACCACATCACTCCTAAGCAGAGTCAGGAGTAGCCTCTGGCATCTCCCAAAATACAAACATTTACACACTGTCGTGAAATATTCTTGCCAGATTTTCTCACATTAAAAAAAGTTGTCATCAATATTATATAGGAGTCTTACATCAAAGCTCAGGAACACAGAATAATTTGAGGATGCCTCTCAGGGAACACTTTTATCAAACCTGGCATCAGAAAGGAATAGAAATAGTACTGGAAATAGTAATAATCTATAAAATCGAAAGTTGAAAAAGTGAACTCTCAATGGATAACCAATCAAAAAACTGAAAGCCAGAAAGCCTCCAGCAGAGCTTCTCCAGCAGAATGGGAGCTTCAAGATGCAAGCTCTGGGGGAGATTGATGGGTCCCATGTTTATCAGGTCAGCTCTGATTCCGATTTTCCATAGAAGACAAACAGACAACAAAGATCTGGTATAGCTTGCCAGGCTGAGGCAATAAGTTTTGAGATTAAATCACAATAAAATAGAGTTTAAGGCCTCCCCTTCTGGGGTCAGGATTTTATTAAAGTCACACCCCAAAACATACTTCTCACATCCTTACATTTTTCTCCTGAAAAACAGTAGCCAAGAACAAATGCAGACTTTTTACTATATTTGCTAGATTTCTTTTTTTTTTTGTCCCCAGATTCACAATACAGACCCAGCAAGGGTCTGGGTTGAGGTGTACATGGGGTGCATTTACTGTACCTCCTCTTTCTATACAGTCAGTGTAAAGAACACAGCCTGTGATAAGAATTGGGAGGCCTTATTTTTTTTTCCTTTT